>OZ035956.1:27955858-28174693 GCA_964034955.1 Orchesella flavescens | reverse complement strand
GAGAGGAGTCGACCTGTACCACTTTCGTCGCAGTAGCACCTATAGTTTAAGTGCAAATCGAAAAATGCCTTGGAAGGAACTTGATCGTCGGAGGTCCCATATGGAAGACTCGACCAAACTCACTCCAGAAATGACAATTTGGAATTCTAAGAAAGAGGAGTCGACCTGTACCACTTTCGTCGCAGTAGCACCTATGGTTTAAGTGCAAATCGAAAAATAAATTTGATCGTCTTAAGTAGATCACCTAACAGAGTAGTAGATTGACGTACTCAAAATGTATTTAGTCTATTGCGTCTAGGTAGTTTTACTAGACTCGTTTTTTGTTAACTTTGATACGGTATTTGACTCCAAAATTAGGGCTTGAGAGAAGTTTAACGGGGTCGCCAGTTTTCACCTGCAATATTCTTATACAGAATAATTTCTACTGACATCTTTATGGTACAGATGGACTCTTCTCCTGATTTCTGATAGAGTATTTCCTTCAAAATGCCAAATTGGTATACCCAGAGAGATTTTAACTATGTAGTCCATATGGGACCTTCGACGATCAAGTTCCTTCCAAGGCATTTTTCGATTTGCACTTAAACTATGTGTCCTACTGAAGTCGTTTTGGTACAGATCGACTCCTCTCTTGATTTCTGATAGGGTATTTTTCTTAGAATTCCAAATTTTTATTCATGGAGTGAGTTGGTTGGATCCTTTCTTATGGGACCTCCGAGGACCCAGATCCTTCCAAGGCATTTTTCGATTTGCACTTAAACCATAGGTGGTACTGCGACGAAAGTGGTACAGGTCGACTCCTCTCTTGATTTCTGATAGGGTATTTCTCTTAGAATCTCAAATTGTCATTTCTGGAGTGAGTTTGGTTGAGTCTTCCATATGGGACCTCCGACGATCAAGTTCCTTCCAAGGCATTTTTCGATTTGCACTTAAACTATGTGTCCTACTGAAGTCGTTTTGGTACAGGTCGACTCCTCTCTTGATTTCTGATAGGGTATTTCTCTTAGAATCTCAAATTTTCATTTCTGGACGGAGTCCAGCCAACTCCTCCGTGTTGGAACTCTGAGGACCAAGATCCTTCCAAGGCATTTTTCGATTTGCACTTAAACTATGCGTGCTACTGCGACGCAAGTGGTACAGGTCGACTCCTCTCTTGATTTCTGATAGGGTATTTCTCTTAGAATTCCAAATTTGTATTCATAGACGGAGTCCGGCTGACTTCTCCGTGTTGGACCTCTGATGACCAAGACCCTTCCAAGGCATTTTTCGATTTGCACTTAAACCATAGGTGGTACTGCGACGAAAGCGGTACAGGTCGACTCCTCTCTTGATTTCTGATAGGGTATTTCCCTTAGAATCTCAAATTTTCATTCATAGACGGAGTCCGGCTGACTTCTCCATATGGGACCTATGATGACCAAGACCCTTCCAAGGCATTTTTCGATTTGCACTTAAACTATAGGTGCTACTGCGACGAAAGTGGTACAGGTCGACTCCTCTCTTGATTTCTGATAGGGTATTTTTCTTAGAATCTCAAATTTGTATTCATAGACGGAGTCCAGCCAACTCCTCCGTGTTGGACCTCGGAGGACCAAGGTCCATCCAAGGCATTTTTCGATTTGCACTTAAACTATAGGTGCTGCTGCGACGAAAGTGGTACAGGTCGACTCCTCTCTTGATTTCTGATAGGGTATTTCTCTTAGAATCTCAAATTTGTATTCATAGACGGAGTCCGGCTGACTTCTCCATATGGGACCTATGGTGACCAAGACCCTTCCAAGGCATTTTTCGATTTACACTTAAACTATAGGTGCTACTGCGACGAAAGTGGTACAGGTCGACTCCTCTCTTGATTTCTGATAGGGTATTTCTCTTAGAATCTCAAATTTGTATTCATAGACGGAGTCCAGCCAACTCCTCCGTGTTGGACCTCGGAGGACCAAGGTCCATCCAAGGCATTTTTCGATTTGCACTTAAACTATGCGTGCTACTGCGACGCAAGTGGTACAGGTCGACTCCTCTCTTGATTTCTGATAGGGTATTTCTCTTAGAATCTCAAATTTGTATTCATAGACGGAGTCCAGCCAACTCCTCCGTGTTGGACCTCAGAGGACCAAGGTCCATCCAAGGCATTTTTCGATTTGCACTTAAACTATAGGTGCTGCTGCGACGAAAGTGGTACAGGTCGACTCCTCTCTTGATTTCTGATAGGGTATTTCTCTTAGAATCTCAAATTTGTATTCATAGACGGAGTCCGGCTGACTTCTCCATATGGGACCTATGGTGACCAAGACCCTTCCAAGGCATTTTTCGATTTGCACTTAAACTATAGGTGCTACTGCGACGAAAGTGGTACAGGTCGACTCCTCTCTTGATTTCTGATAGGGTATTTCTCTTAGAATCTCAAATTTGTATTCATAGACGGAGTCCAGCCAACTCCTCCGTGTTGGACCTCGGAGGACCAAGGTCCATCCAAGGCATTTTTCGATTTGCACTTAAACTATAGGTGCTGCTGCGACGAAAGTGGTACAGGTCGACTCCTCTCTTGATTTCTGATAGGGTATTTCTCTTAGAATTCCAAATTTGTATTCATAGACGGAGTCCGGCTGACTTCTCCGTGTTGGACCTCTGATGACCAAGACCCTTCCAAGGCATTTTTCGATTTGCACTTAAACTATAGGTGCTACTGCGACGCAAGTGGTACAGGTCGACTCCTCTGTTGATTTCTGATAGGGTGTTTTTCTTAGAATCTCAAATTTTCATTCATAGACGGAGTCCGGCTTACTTCTCCATATGGGACCTATGATGACCAAGACCCTTCCAAGGCATTTTTCGATTTGCACTTAAACTATGCGTGCTACTGCGACGCAAGTGGTACAGGTCGACTCCTCTCTTGATTTCTGATAGGGTATTTTTCTTAGAATCTCAAATTTGTATTCGTAGACGGAGTCCAGCCAACTCCTCCGTGTTGGACCTCGGAGGACCAAGGTCCATCCAAGGCATTTTTCGATTTGCACTTAAACTATAGGTGCTACTGCGACGAAAGTGGTACAGGTCGACTCCTCTCTTGATTTCTGATAGGGTATTTCTCTTAGAATTCCAAATTTTTATTCCTGGATGCACTCCGACCAACTCTTCCAAAAGGTCTCATATCGGACTGTGCCGCCAATCTTCATTTGCGAATATCTCGAGAAGTATACGACATATTGAGGTTCTGGTTGGACCACAGTGATGCTTGAGTGATGCTTGATCATGTTTGAATGAAAAAAATAGTTAACGGACAAAAAACCTGTAGACTCAAATATCTCAGGAATTAGTCAACCGATTTGGATGAAATTTTTTTTAGTGTGTTTGTTTTGACGTCTGCTATAAGATTATGAACTAAAATGTTCAGTTTGGTAACAAATGGCGTTGGCGCCAAGTTTGAAAATTTTTAACGGTCAATTTTTTGTTTTGTATTTATTGATTATTTCTTTTAATGAGTAGTTACCACTTTTCTACTACTCTGTTTGAGTTGCAAAATTTTTTTGAATTTTTGAAATTTGAAATCTCCCGCTCAAAAATCGAATTTCAAAAATCCGAGAAAAATACCCTATGGGGAATTCGGTCAATATGTCCCATACCAAATTTCAGGTCAATCGGTCAATGCATATTGGAGTAAATCGATTTATGGTGTTTCAACTTCAGGTAGCCCCAGCTCCGTTGTCTCAACATACCCCGGCTAGAAAAAAAATACGCATCTAATATTTTTGCGAGGTCTTTCGATATAGCACAAAAAATTGATTTTTGAGATGGTCGTGCAACGACTTTGTCAGAATTTTATGCATGTTCCTGTTCCAACAATATTGCTGCTTATTGCTGGTAGGCAGTCATACAAATATTCCTTTGGGATTTTCATCTTCCCGACTCTTACTTTCTTAGTTTTTCGTGAACAAGAACAATCATCAAGAGTAAGATAAACCTCTTGTGTCTTTGAGACATCATCATCAGTAACATCATTCCTGTTGTTTTCTACTACTTCTACATGAGTTTTTAACATTAGGTCGAATCCTGAAGGTACAAAAGATGGATAAGGCGTAAAAACAACAGCAGGAATCATACGCACATACCTACATACACATTTAATTTTTTACACACTGGGCTTATATATATATACATACAACCTTTATAAAAGTCAAAGGCTACCAACGGACAACAGTTCTTATTCTTTCCACTTTAGATTTCGGGATACATGCAATCTTTACACCATTTCTTGTGAAATTGATTCTATTCTGTTTGATTAAACTACTCCATTTTCATTTCACACATCACTGCAAAGCATAGTGTAGTCGTGCGATGAGACTACTGAATCTGGGATAAGAATAATAACCATCCCTCTGTTTTGAATGCTGCCTTGAAACTTTGCCATTGATTAGTGATTACTTCATTACAGAGTCTTACGAATGCATGCTACATAAAATATGTTTATATACCTGCAAATATAAACACAGCATAAATTATTGGCATAATATGTTTAAGTAAAAGTTCCAAAATACGATTTCATAGGTTTCATTTAAGTTTTACAATATCTGACGAGTGAAAGCTAAGACACCGGTGACAATGAGATGAAACGCATATAATATGCATAAGTATGTATTTCATTGTACATGCTTATAAGGTGTGGGCTGCTTTCTATAATACTGCTTTCCATACATCCCACCTTATCCTCCTTTCTGACTTTTTCCGCAAAGATGTGTGTTATTTCTCTACATCATCACATAAAATCTTGAATGGGCGATTTTCAGGCAATTAGGAACTTCTCTATTGGCACGTCCCGTCCTGTGATGTAAGGAGAATGAATAATTTTTGAAATTAAAACAGCCCACGTACGTACCAACGAACTTCTCTCCGTATAGCACTACTTTTCTGCACGGGTATGCAAATGGACATTATTATTTCATGCATATTGGTACTATTTGTACCCAAAAACCATGATGTGACAAAGAAAGCATGAAAATGTACGGTTACTCCCTTCCCTCACTTTAGTTTCGAGCATTACAGTTACGACAAAATTGCTGCAGAATCCTTAATGTTTTAAGAGAACCGAGTGTGATGTGATACGTGATGTAAAGATACTATACATAAGAATAAGAAGTCCACCATAGTCCTACTTTAACCATCACATCTCACACTCACATCACCATGTGCCTCACAATGCATCTTTTTGCACTAGATTCTCAAGGAAGTCACCAATTTGGTGTGAATGTTCGTCCATTGCAATGCAATGGCACATGAAGTAACAGTTATGCTATGCTGTATCATACAGTTTGCATCGTGAATATTCAACTTAACGAATAGTTGATAGTAGGGAAAGTAAAAGTTGTATGGGAATGGCAACCAGGCAGCTGTTGCTCTAACTATTTCTATCCAACTCAAACTATACATAATGGATATTTAGAAGACTATTTTACTTGATACATAGAAAATTGCTATTTTTTTCTATGGTTCTTTTCACAAGTTGATTGCAACACAAGCTTGGTGCTAATTCCAAAAGAATATTGTACTCTCGAACTCTTCATATTCATGCTTTACATCATGCAAAAGCATGTTAGTAGCCAGTCGGCGTACTAAAGTAAAGTACGGGTGTATAGAAGGAAAGTTAGTGATAGGATATGTTCGTCTATGTAAGGATGAAGTATATGGTATATGGACATTTAACTTTTCTCTAGACTAGACAAGATCTCATCATTAAATTTTCATCAGGATTTGCGATCAACTCCAACTCAAAACCGGTAGCCTTCCCTATATCAATGTATTTAGACATACTTTATTTTATACACTTAACGTTCCCCTGTACTTTCTCCAAAATCACTTGGTGAAACTAAAACTCGTTGAATTTCACTGCGCACAGCTGGAAAGTGTTAGCATGAGACAACATGCGTTATGTATGCAATACTTGTATGTACATAAAACTCTGTACTGAATTCCGTATAAAAATTCCTTTACTTAAGACAACCCACACACACTGAGAAGGGAAGATGATGATCCCTTTTTAACTGGCTACAAAAGACGGAAGCGCGTACATGGGGAAAGATGAGGACTTTGTTGTGTACAGAGTTCGAGAGCTCTAAAAAATATGAAATGCACTTACGCTTAGGCATCTTATAATTTACTAGGATTCGCTGCTACAGTACAGTGTACTTGTAAGGAAGCACAGTGTTTTCCAAATCTCAAATAGTACAAGAGCACCTCTAACTTTCTGGGCAAATTGTAAGAAAATAGATTAATTATTTCGATATTTTGTTGGAGCTGAAAAATTTATGCTTCAAATTGTAATTCATCTACCTTTGCCACTGCAATTTGTTAAAATTCGAATTTAAGCCTGTTGAAAATTGCATTAACTTATTTTTAAACTTACTAGACATGATCTTTTTGTACTACCACACAGTATGGTTTCATAAGCTATAATCTTTGGAAAGAAGAACTAATAATACTATGCGCCATATTTTATGAATCCATCCACTCACTACTTTGTTAGCTACCTGCATTTGTTACATATAGTTTGAAAATGCGTGCACATTTTTTTCGAAAACTGCTGCGTAGACATAATATTCTCACTTCACCAACTTATTATTCAACGTTGAATTTCATAAGATGGAGAGAGGTCAGTTGGTATAATTCTCGGGGCTGCAGACGGCTCAACGGAAATGTATTAAAGGGTCCCTGGAGCTTGTACGTGTAAGTACTTACAGATATCTGTTAACGCCTAATTAATGACACGTACGTAAGTACATATATGTACACACACATTACTTGCATACATACAAGGCACTCTACCACAGGCATGGAATATGCATATATAAAATTGACTTTCTCTGATGTTTCTTTCTTTTGAAGCACATGACGTAGCGTATAGTTAAGAAGAATATGGAGAGGAAGGCAACATTCCTTTATCGCAAAAAGACTGCTTACGATGCTCCGGAAATCCCATAAACAATGAAGAAGAGAAAGAGATACATATATATCTAAAGGGGAAAGCAAATGGTAGATAGAAATTAGAGTTCCTTTTCCCTGCTGTGAATTTCCTTTTCTCTTTTTTCAGTCCCACATAATTTTTCAGTGTTTGTCGATGCACATTACTTACACAAAAACATCTTATTGTTCCACCGTTAGAGCCACACTGCTGTGAACATTATTCGAATGCATTGTGCGTTCCTTATACTTCCTTGTACCTTTTCCGTATTTCGTGTATGTATGTTTTATATTAAACCAGCAAGCATTGCAATTTCTGCTTTTCATTTTTTCTTTCTTTTCCTCTTATACTAACACAAAACCAGAGGAAACGTGCCAGAAACAAAGAAATAACAGTTTGCTCCACTCCCACTTTTTTTCTTCCAAAAGTTGCTTGAAACATTGATGTTATGTTAGGTTGCTCGTGGTCCTGGTTGTTTCTTTTCTTACATCCCTCTCTCTATGTGCTCATGAAACTTCCTATATCCAACCTACCTGCTTTCTTCGTCCCCAATTCCCACATTTTAGCTTATCAAAGCGAGAATGGGGTGATGCAGAAAAAAACAAGGAAGGATGAACACAGATAGATTGATACTGGAAAAGCACCTTTGTAAAATTGCGATAACAAATTACGTTGGTAGAACAAAAGGAAAAAACAAGAAAAAGAATTGGAAAAACAGAACCATGTCCGCTGTCGAAACATTGTACATATAACATTTCATTGTTACGTTACGATTCACTCGCATACATGTATATAGTAAGGGAAATTTATATATGCAAGCATGTAAACATATGTATCTAACGATGAGTTTCATTCTAATATAGTTTGAAGTTAACTACATGTATATTCATTCAATCTCCTCCGAGAGACATATGTAAGCTCTTTCGACGCATCCCACAAAACTGTCATTTATATCAAGTTTCATTTACATTCACAAATGACAAAGCTCATTTTCTGTACTCTATGGAGGTCACCCATAAACGAAACGTATGAACATGTACGTGCATTGTGTGCAAATCTTGGTGTGCATTTGAAAAAATCAATCCCAAACCCGTATTAAACATCATCTCGTCACTGCATTATTCCTTGGTTCAACCTTCAACGACACAAGATGCGTATATAAAGCGTTGTGCTGTTGTGTATTCCCTCAAAATTATTATATTTTTTTCTATCTCAGTTTTACTGCCCTTTTAAGTTACACGCACTGTGTTAGCATAAGTCAGTGGCTAAATACCCTAAATATTGGCGAGAAATAATAATATAATATGAATTTTATCAGCATACACACTATAAAAACGTGCCTCTTCTAGCTTCCCCTTGTCCTTTACTTGGAATTGATGCTTTCTAGATCTCCTATTGTCATGCAATGAATGAATCAAATACTTCCCATATATACTTACCCCGTAGTAAGAGCAAGGCCTATGCAAAGCGTTGGAACTGGGGAAAACAAACTTGGTAATGCATGAATGTAAGTACGTACGTACATATAAATATATATGCAAGATTCCATCTCGTTCAAAACCGAAGTAGACATTTACTAGAAAGACAGATAAAGACAACTTTGGCCATAATATAATATGCTATAATATATACTCTATGTGTATATCAATACATTGCATGTCTATTATTATTAAATATGTATGTAGAAGTATACGAACGAAACATTGTATACTCAAATTGTCGCGTCTCTTTAGTTTCATTTCATGACATTATTGACAGAGTCATTTTTTTTTCTTATACGGGAGCTGGTTCATTTTTTCCCCCAGAATCTGGCCCAGATTTACTGTTTGTAGATTCCTTTGGTTGGGTTTGATTCCATCCTTTGAGTCCTTCAGGAAGCTCAGTATTCTCTTCAAAAGAGCCTGTTCCCTCAACAAACTCTTCGTAAGTGGATTTCTCAGGGAACGGTCTCTTCCCCAACAACTCAATCATGTCGTCTCGACTTAGTATCTCCTGTTTCAACAGCCGCTCTGCAACCTGTGCCACAGAAAAAAACCTTGTCATCAACAAGAACTGCTTTATAACATAACACGTCAATATCCTACACCATCCCATTTCCTTTCAAGTACCTCATATTCAGTTATCAACCTGTCACTCAAGAGCACCTGCACCTACTACTTTAACAATTTATAAACCAAATGTAATTCCTAAATCAAATTAAGAAACTCGAGAGAAAGTGAGCTGTCAATTCTGAAAAATCTATTTCCACGATATTCAATGTTGATTCCCTCTGAATACAGTCTGGGCCTTCTACGAATAGCACAGCAAAAGTATTTAATATAAGCTTTGATTTCCTCTTATATCATCATGAGTAAACGAGACATACTAACGTAGAGGGTCAGATAAATGCACCTTTGCTTGGATGCTACTCAATACACATATTTTGAAAGCTGGCTTACCAAAGTTATTTGGGGGCTACACGCTGCACCCACATAAAAATAACTAAATCAAACCTACATTATATACGGACTTCAAGCCACATGTCATTTCCTTTGTCAAAAATAGCCAATTTTAATGTGTTCTTCAAGAGCTGTCGTTTACACGTCAAAAACTCTTAATACTGCATACCCAAAATATGAATAAGAAGGGTTTTGAGCTGTGAGCAAAGTAATTTTTAGGTGCCAGTTACGTGTCATCGAATGAATGAACGAGTTTATTAACTTGCGACTCGGAAGAAAGCAAGCAAGTTGTTCAGAAATATTTTGGCGTCTGTTCGTTTGCATATTCATAGTTGAGTCCAGACACAAACCAATTAAAACCGATCCGTTTCACTAACCAAGCACCAAACGATACTAACGTTCCAGGAGGAGCTAAGCTCTCAGGTCAAGCTACCAGACCAAGGTTAGCATTGAAACTCAAATTATTATTTAAAAAACTACCAGCATTATTTAAATAAAAACCTTACAAATAACCAAGAAACTTAATTCCTATACTCGTTTCAGAAACCCAATTTACGCTTCCTGGTAAGGTATTTCGAAACTTACTGCTGTAAAACCAGAAACTTTTGTAATCAAACATCTACAACAAAAAACACGAGTCTTTCGTCTTTCTGTCTACCTTTTTGCCAGTAGTATTTATATTCTATGCTGATGCTGAACTGTACAAAAACCTACTCACTTTACCATTGTACCCGCAAGCATCCGTAATGAACCTGGATCTGAGAATGTGAAAATTCCTACTTCTATCATCTATCGACGAATCTTCCTACAGCTTTCGCTTTGGTGGAAACTAGCTCACTGTACTTCCACTTAAGCCAATTCCCCTCACCTTTCATTTTTCCGGTTCGAGGTGTTATAAACATATCCCATTACAACGCTGTGATACATTCAAAATACCAAGACGTTAACATGATTTACATACACCATCAACGATATTTCATTTCATTACATAGAACCTACATACAGAATGCAGACTTATAAAATTCTACCTAGAACCAAAAACCTTTCAACGCTGATAAAATTTGTTGATTATTCACCCCCAAGCTGTTGCTCGTAAAGTCGTAATTTCATCCTTGGGAAAAAGAGAATATCACTTCACTTCATGTATGCACGTGTGAAACAAAAAACTATCCGAATCAACAATAACAATCTTAATTTGCCAGAAGCTGTAGTGAACAAACATAAGCAAAAAGTAGTTGCATGTCATAAAGACAGTTTTGTAGTTTTCTAAACAAACGATTCGAAAGTTGATATATTGGTATAAAATTAGCAGCAGAAGAAAAATCAAGATGATGCAAAAACTCAATTACAGCGCATGCAAATTGTGTAGTAAAATTATATAGTTGGCCACTTATTTTAAAACGGTATGCCACTTACAACTAATAAGCGTATGCACTTTAAGATATTGGTTATTTACCTTTTTGACGTTCTCTTTGTGCTCAGTTAGAAGTTTTAATGTCCTATCGTAAGCGGATGAGATCATTATACGTACTTCTGAATCAATCATTTGGGCCGTTTCTTCAGAGTACGGCTTATCAAGAACCATATCCCCAGGTTGTGGCATATCAAAACTGACGTTACCGACTTTGTCATTCATTCCGTAGTGTACAATCTAAATGAAAATGGGGAAAAAAGTCATGTTTTTAAAATATTTGTAAACAGTTTTCTTCAAACTGCATTTTGCAACTAACGATAAGTTCCATACCTGAGCATATGCACTTTGTGTGACTTTTTTCAAATCATCTTGGGCACCAGTTGTAATTTTTCCAAAGAATAATTGCTCAGAAACACGTCCCCCCAAAGTCATACACATTCGATCCATCAATTGTTCTTTGGTATAAAGGTACTGCTCTTTAGGCAGATACTGGGCATACCCCAATCCTTTTCCTCGAGGAATAATAGAAACCTATAAGAAAGTATTTTTGGCCAAATAATTAATTACTTTGAATGATTCATACTTTGAACGTTTAAAAGGTTGATATGATATTTTATTTTAAATAACCTTTAGCAATGGATCTGCATGTTCCAGGAACCAACCAGCTACTGCATGCCCGGCTTCGTGGTACGCTACAGTTTTCTTTTCATCAGGTTGTAAAACGTTTGTCTTCTTTTCCATTCCGGCGACAACCCTTTCGATGGCTTGCTCAAAATGTTTTATCGTGATACTAATGTTAAGATCCCTAGCAGCTATGAGGGCTGCCTCGTTACACACATTTGCAATGTCAGCTCCTAAACATCACATATATACAGAATTAATGAATAAAAAATTATTTGGAGGCGTACCAATAACTTTTTTTTTTTGTAAATTAACCTGTAAAGCCAGGGGTTAAGGCAGCCATTTTTCTTGCTAAATCGTCCTTATTTAAATCTGCTTTCAATGGTTTTAAATGTACTTTAAAAATACTGGCTCTTCCTTTAATGTCTGGAGCTGGGACAAATATCTGCCTGTCAAAACGTCCAGGGCGAAGCAATGCACCATCCAAAATATCTATTCTATTGGTTGCGGCTAACACTACCACATTTGTAGTTGTATTAAAACCTGAAAGCAATATCCTCAAAATGTTGAAAAATGATTGCAAGATAAAGTACACTACCATTGTGATTGTTTACGTGAAAATATTATATTACCATCCATTTCGACTAGTAATTGATTAAGTGTGTTTTCTTGTTCCGAGTGACCTCCGAAACTTCTACCACCACGTTTCCTGCCAACTGCATCTATTTCGTCTATGAATAAAATACATGGGGCATGCTTCCGAGCCATCGCAAACATATCACGAACCTACAAAAAAGTAGTGGAAACAATTCTATTCGTTGTACTAATCACACTTTGGACGCTGTAATGTCTAGAAGTTAATGCACTTAATTATCAATAAAATCTTACACGAGAAGGACCAACGCCAACAAACATTTCCAAAAATTCAGACCCCGAAACTGTAATGAACGGTACATTTGCTTCCCCAGCGGTTGCCTTTGCTAAATATTTCATTGCATAACAGAGTCAATCAATGTTACAAATAAAAATACTTGTAGAACACTCAGACATACTACTCACCAAGAAGCGTTTTGCCAGTTCCCGGTGGTCCTAAAATAATCACAAATTGAAAACACTGTTTAGAAACTGCTGGTTAAATGCTGAACCATCATGCGTATAAAATCCGTTACACAAACCTGTAAGAATAGCGCCTTTGGGAATTTTCGCACCAAGTTCTTGATATTGATTGGGATTCTTCAAAAAGTTTACAAACTCCATTATTTCTACTTTTGCCTCCTCACATCCTGCAACATCCCTAGGGTAAGAAACATGGATTATTATAAGGAATTTATGTAAACGTGAGTATGTTTAGAAATCATTCGTCATTAACTAAACCTTACTTGAAACGAATACCAATGTCACTAGAATTGATCAACTTGGCAGTTGACTCCATTACACTTCCAAAAATTCCTCCACCCCGTCTTCCAGCTTTGCCACCTCCCATCATCTCCGCAGAACGCCTCATCATATAAATTAAAAATCCAATTATGAGAAGCGTGGGCAGGATACCCGTCAAACTAGCAGCCTCGATTTCAGTCTTATAAATCACAGGAACAAAGTTGGCTGGTTCGATATTCATCTCCATTTGAGAGTTTTCTAAATTCCTTTCAAAAGAATCCACACTTCCAATGTTGAACCAAAGAACGCCCTAAAGGTTGAAAAAATTATTGTTATAGTAGAACTTCACGTTGTAAATTAATTACTATTGAATAACATGCGGTTAAAAAATGCGCTATTGCTTACTTCGCTGAATGCACCAGGTCCAAGCCTCACTCGCACCCACTTTTTGTTTACTACCTCCAATTTTTCAACAAGATTCTTCGACAAATATCTACAATGAAAAATTAAGTAGTGCCAATGAACCATTCCAGACAATATAAAATTTACTTAGTATAAATATATTTTAGATGCTCTTACATGTTCACGAAGTCTTTCCATGTAATTTCTGTATAACTCATTTCATAGTACGCAAAAGTTCCCAGAAGAACTATGGTACCCACAACAGCCATAAAAATCATTTTGTCCCCACCCTCTCCTCCAAGTCCTGTACTTCCAGGTCCTTTACCTCCACCACCAAGCCGAGGTCCGCCTCCTCCAAGAAACGATGACCACGGATCCCCAGGGGGTCTCGGAGTGCTCCCCGTACCTCTGGCAGCTCCAGTACTGGATGACGGTGCTTCTGCGGCAGACGGCTTTTTCGACTCCTCCACTTTAGCTTCAGCTCGTTTTCCTTCCGGAGGTTTGGCATTTTTATCCCCTGGCTTTGGTTTGAAATACTTTTCAAACCCTTTTGGAGTCTTGTCAGTAAAATATACTCTGAATTCCGAAAGAAGCTTCTCAATTTCCGGATATCTTCGTTGAAGAACCTTAATGCTGAACTGTCTGCTACCACCAGGGCCACCAACTTTCACTAGCCTATTGAAACCCCGCATTGAGTTGATCAAACGGTAAGCCATTTCGTTGTGTTTAAATCGACGTATGTTGAAACTTAATCAAACAGATATCACTCTATATATCTGGCCAACTTTTTGTTTTAACCACTGTCTTAACATCTACTTGCTTTTAACTGAGGCACAGTGCCGAGCTGAGCAACCCAAAAGAAATAGTACGTACGAAGAAGTAATCTTAAATCTGTTTTGGATTTCCGAGCTGTAGTAATTAGGACATCCCGTGTCTTTCACGTTCCAGAGAAGAGACCTAAGTAAATTTCCACAAACAAATGATATTGTTACTGGCTAGAAGGCCATAAAAATTCATAATTTACCAACAATTACAATCAGCAACTATTTAGAATTCCATTTCGGCACATATCTTACTTACCTCCTAACAACAGCGGAATTGCCAAATATACGTGTATTTTCAACCTGCAGTCGTCAGTTGACAACTTGTTCACCACATACTTCCCCTAAATAGCCTAAATTCAAAATACGATTGACGGATTGACGAATTAATGACTTAAACTTGAGAAGTATAAAGGGGAAAGTATTTTTTAATACAACTAGCTGAACTTACCTCGTAATAACCCCAATAGTCACTTTTTAATCCGTTTCGAATCGAGAAGATGATTAGGTAAAAGTAAAAGCAGCATTATGCACTTTCACGTGTGTACTTACATTATTTGTATTGTTAGTGTTTAATTTGTACCAAGAGAAATGAATGAATCAGATCAGAGAGAAGAATATTATCACGAATCAAAATTATCCTATCCACATCGGCACATCTCCTCTACACATAATATATTCCTTTGGAACGATGAGAGATACGTTGATACGTATACGTTGGATATTTGTAATATCATCTTGAGACTTGCATAAGACAAAACAATGGGTTCAATTTTCGTTGCTTCGTCTACATCTCAGGAGAGCTCAATGGTAAAGGAGCTCGACCGTGTGTGAGTAAATCGCTAAAGGATAAAAGTTATGTGTGTGGTCTACTACTCGTATTCATTCATCCAGATCTGCTCTAGCAGATGTTTCCATATTTGTATGTATTTTGGATAACCTGCTTATGTACATTTTTCATTTTACTGCAATATTAGGAATGCAATGCATTTTTTGCATCTGTGTGGTTTGGTTTATGACTTCACTTCTGGTTCACTTGTCGTCTTTTCTTCCTTCCTGATACGTTGACGGGACAGGATATTATTATTGTGTTGAGGAGCAGATAGGATTCTTTTTGTTTTTAATCAATCGAATCACTAATTAAAGTTTAGTCAATCAATCAATTACGTGTTTGCCTCCTGCTTGGATAAGGTAGTTAGTTGGTAGTGACTAGTTGGAGCAGATCCCAGGAGGTTGAATGTTCAATAAGTGATTTGAAAGGTAGGTGGTAGGGGTGCATTTGGTTTTGCACACCTGGACTAATTAAATATACATGTAGTTGGCTATTCTTAGACGGGCTGCTGTGTTCTAGATGGCTGTGGTTGTGTTGTATGAAATGGCTTTGTAGTTGGGATTTAGCTTCCAACCATTATGTATGTAATATGGATTTGTCAATTGTAGAACAGTAAATTTTAACTGTTTATAATAATAAATATATTATATTTCAGATAGTCCCGTTAAGGCTGAGTTTGTACCATCTTAAAACGTCTGTGGCCAATTTTGGTAACTGGAGTTAAAAACCATGTCTAATAGAGTTGTGAAGAAGGTTTATGGAGACCAAGAACTGAAGGTTTCGCCAGATTCTGAAGATGAAGTCCCAGTGGCGTTTGGTGCTTCTGGAGTACGAGCAGTACGCAATCCGTATGAATTGGTATGTAAAGTAGAGTTTAAAAGTTGAAGAAACTGAAGCTGTCGTCGTTGCACAAATGAGTACTTGTCTAAATATTAATTGAAACATTATCTTGTGTAGCTGAATGAGTTGTCTGAATCAGAGGCTAAGGAAGATGATGGTCAGCCAGATGGGGGTAATAAAAGTGGAGACTCGTCCAGAATGGATGATGATACAAGCCAAGGAGTAACTAAAAAGAAGAAAAAGCGAAGGAGACCTGGCAGAAGTAAAAAGCGTGCGACAATGGGGTCTGGATCTGACCGAGCTATGGACACAGAGCTTGTAGGTTACTCTTACAATAATAAGTTAGGAGTAAAAATTAGTCTTGTCTGTATTTAAAAGTTGTTCGTTACGTACGGCTTCTAGGAGGATGAGCTGACATTGCAACAACGTTCAAAGACAAGACATCCTCCAAGTCATCATCAACATCAATCACTACTCAGCAAGGAAAAGAAGGAACCTGCAGCTTCCAAAGAACTTCAGGCTTTTGAACAAGTTTTTAAAATTGATAACAAACTTTTGAATCCTGAGTTTGAGTTGAAGAAAATATTTGGAGCAAAAGTCATTAATTATGAAAGAGGGTATGTACTTGAGAGTCAAGAATCATTGTGTAGAAATTTATTAAAAGGTATTTGGAAGACTAAAAAGTTATATTCTTGTAGAAAACAAGGACAGAGACGAGTTTACCGTCAAACTCGACTTATAGACCCTCGAGATAATTGGCGATCAGTTGTGGGTGCAGGTAAGACAGTTTGATTGACCTTATAAGAAGACATACTATTTAAAACAAGCTATTATTGATAAATTTTGCTTTTTAGGTATTTCAATGTCATTTATGGAATCAAATAAACAAGGATACATGTACTTCAAATTCGAGCATAATAAAGAATATCAAGAAATACAGAAACAATTTATACGAGCTGTTAACACGTTAAACCCGGATAATATTGTGGTAAGTTGGATAGTTTGACCTTTGAAAGTTATGAATTTATTAAGATTTTTAAAGTGCTGATTTTATTGTAACATGTAATTTCAGACTATATTAAAGGTCCATCCTTATCATATTGACTCTCACATTCAACTCTCTGACATGGCAAAATCTGCAGAAGATATGCAAGTAGCTGCTGAATTGATTGAAGGAGCTCTATATTGTTTAGAAAATGCATTTCATGCTCGTTTCAACTTGGCTGTGCCATCATGTCGTTTGGATTATAAATACCAGGAAAATAGGTAAATTAATGACTAATATATATGGAACAGTTACCTGCAATAGATGATTCCAATGCATGATGATATAACCTGAGCGAGCACAACATAAAATGGTTTCTGTTGATTTTGTTGCAGGGCTTTTTTTATTCTGTTGTTTAAGCATTTAACATTTGTTGGCCAACGAGCGTGTCATAGAACTGCTTTAGAGTTATGCAAACGTTTGTTAAGTCTTGATCCTGACAATGATCCACTTTGCGCTATCCTTATGATTGACTTTTATGCGATAAAAGCTGGTGAAACGCGTTGGCTGACAGAGCTATTCCATTATGCGGAGAAAAGCAAGAACCTCCTTCAGTTGCCCAACTTTGCATATTCAGTCGGTTTAGCGTATCATATGCTATCAACCAAGAAGCCAGCAGAATTGACCAAAACTGTATCAGAAAAGCCTGGAGGAAACACTAGCAGTACGCAACAATCGTCGGAAGAATTAGCTAAACAGGCAGACAAGCTAGTTCAGTATGCCATCTTGATGTTTCCATCCGTAATTCTTCCCCTTCTTGAGAAATGTGGTATACAAGTGGACACGAGAACCAGAAATCATAATTTCTTCAACACCATAGCTCAGAACAGGTATTTATTTTCAAAATTAGGTACAACTTTCCCTGCCCTTTCCCTGCATTAGTTTCATTAAGTTGATTTGATTTAATTGTTGCATTTGTTGTCGATTCTTTAGTCAAACAAGATCGCTGAAGCTCTTATGTGATTTATATGTTTGGCGAACTCACCATGTATGGAAGGATCCTACTGTTTTAGCTTGGCTAGAAAAAAATGTACAGGCTTGTCTTGACAGAGTGGATGCCAAAGATTCAATAGTTAGAGACTATGAAGAAAAGAGAAAACGACGATACATGGCTACTATACCTCGGAACATCATTCGACATGTTCTTCTGACAGATAATAAAGATTTGAGTGTCAATTTACCTCCGGTATGCACATTTTAGATTCTTATACTAACTCAAGCACCAACTGGAAAGATTATATTATATAAAATTATTTTTATGCAGGAACTAAGCAAGGAACCTATCTTAAATTATGATCCATTGCCTCCACCTGACACTGTTGATATCTATAACACACGTGAACTAAGAAGTCTTGATGTCGCTTCCAATCTACCCAGAAACGGCGGCCTGCTTAACATGTTATTCCGATCGATCCTTTACGACTTGAATGATCCAAATGTTCCAATGCAGTTGTAAGTCTAGACTTAATTACAGTTTATGCGTTGGTAAATTACAGCATCTTTATATAACTAGGGATTTAAAATATTTAGGGACGTAAATTTTAGGGAAGACAATGCAGCAGCTGCGGCAGTGCTTGCAGAAAGAAATGTTGCAAATATGGGAGTTGGAGGCGTGGGAGCAGGATTGCAACAAAGCGTAACAGCTTTACTGGACGCCATGCGCGATTTACTTACTAATGCCAACCCTAGAGCTGAAGGCGAAGCAGCAGATGGGGACGAAAGTGAAAATACATGAAACGTGACACATTTTAAAGGTTCCATGCAACAATATCGATGTGAAAGTTCAGTCTTGTCTTACATGTTTTAAAAATAAGGTCTGTGTAGTTGTTGGTTGGTCCTATTGATTGATTTTGGAGTTGCTGTGAGTGTGAAAGTGAGAGGTATGAAGTTGCACATCATAAAATTAATTATAGTTTATCGTATGCGCTAAATATAATCGAAAAATAATAATAAATTGCGTTTAAATTGTTTTATGGTGTCAAGAACACGTTGTAATAAATTTGCAATATTGTATATCAGATACTAATTTATCAAGTCTACGGCGAACTGGAAATAAGCACATAACATCTTTACCTATACAGAGATTAGTGAGAAAAACAACTTCATTTTCATGGATTCCTCTTTCTTGAGAGGCACCTTTACACATCATTCTACGTTTAGTCGAATGGGAAAAAATATGCATAAAGTTTTAGGGCAGTAGGGAAGAATGACTCCCCCTTTTCAAGCATTCGATGAATAGAAAAGTTCATTTGTTTGTTATATACGTTTCCAAGGCTGGGTGGCCGGTAGTATTGATTGGAATCGAGCGTTGAAAATAAAACAAGCGTGATTGAAAATCGGATAAGTTGTATTAGGAAAGATATGAGCTCAGTATTGCTTTCATAAAATGACCAGTCATGAGACGTATGCAAGCCTCACTAATGGATAAAATCTTGTGAAATACTGTTACAGTTATTATTTTTTCATAATGATGAAGTTTGGAAACGTCACTGGCTATGATCAGTTAGTTCTTTCCAATACAACAGGTTGTGACGAGCTTGGCTCAGCTTCATGTGAAACCAACAAATGGATGAAGCAAAGACGTGAACAGTTCCATTCAGATATTCCCAAGATACTCGTTACAAAGCGTCATTTGTTCGCAGCTTATCAAAATGCTCTCATAATTCTGGACACCAATCCAATCAGTGATGTCTGCGAAGGGGTATTCCTAACAAGGAAGGTACAAATAATGCAGAAAATTTGTATAAATGTGCAATGTAATTTTTAAAATTCTAAATAGTCCAATGTTATTTTAAAGGAGTTCAGACTAGATAGTCATTCATCCCCCATCAGTTGCTTCGGTTTTGATGAAGAAACTCTTTTGCTTTGTAGTTGCAGCGATGAACACGTATTGCTTTCCAAGTGGGATTCACTATTAGGTCTGAAAAACATCTTTAGCATTTTATTTCTCATCATGTATTTTCATAAGCTATGTATATCCTACAATGAAAGGTTTTATTACACAGGCCATTGGGACACTAAGGCAATCAGTGAGAATGATGGTAGGATCCTAAGCTGTTCAATATCATTTAAAGGACTTGCCATTTACCTAGCATTATTCAAATCCGATACTCTACTTGTGTACAAAGTTGTTAGTGCTCATCATCCTGTAGGTCCTTTGTCCTTAGAATTGTGTATTTTGTTTAGAATGTTGCGATGCTTCATGAATAATATTTCTTCATACAGACTGAACGTGGACCATTAATTTTAGACTCAATTGAGTATTTTGCATCGTTGGAGAAAGTTAAGGAATTAACGTCATGGTCCAAGAGCTTATTTGTTCAAAATAAGCTTAACGTTGTTGGAGTCGCTTCTGGAAATACCGTATCTATAAAAGTATGATATTGATCTTACATTACGTTATGAAATATTTAAAAACTGAACAATATGAAGTTGTCAACGGCCTACTTCCTGGCTTCAGTTATGGCAGATTACATCTAACCAAGACGAAAATCAGATTAAGTTGATAAATCATCGTATGGTATCTAATATGAAAACTACAGTGGGAGCGGACTTAATTTATGATAATGATACATGGTTTGTGATCATTGTGGGATCCGACGGTGTTGCAGAAGTTTTTTCTGTATCAGAAGATAATTTGAATATGCTATATCATTTCAAGATCGAAGGTGATGTGAATTAGGTGGACATTCTTTATTTATGGTATATGAAACTATAGTCTCCTAAATTAAAAGGATTACCATCATTTCCACAGATCCATTAGAAGCATCTGCACAAACGGCTTTGGGATCCAATAATAATAATAACTCACTCAACACAACAATGTCTGGAATGCAGATGGACTCACGAATTCTATGTGCTTGCTTTTTTCCCGTTACGTTTCCTGAACCGTTGGCTTCGGCTGACGCTTCTAAAAACTCAAGTGGATATATGGGAGGAGATGGTGACGCCAAGATATGTGCTCCGTTTAATGAGTTGGAGAAACTTGGTGATGCAGAAAAGGAGTCAATTTTTGGAAAGGATCCGCTAGAAAGAAACGTAGGCTCAACTCTATGTCCAAAACTTTTAATTGCTGTTACCACAACCAAAGGAGTTAGTATTATGGACGTTGTTAGCGGTCAGTTAGAAATGTCGATTTCATTTGGAGGTATTAACCAAAAAGTCTCTTATTTTCTAACACTAGTAATGAGTATCAAAAGATAGTAATAAAAATGATCGTATTCTCTTTCAGCACTTCTTAAGGATGAGACAATATTAATTCAATATGCTCAAATGTGTGTTAATGCGGATACAAACGAGATAGTTCTCGGGTTGCAATCTTGTCTGACACGAATTGTATTCAGTAGACGCTTTACCGTTACCTTTGATTCGCCCTCTGATGAAATGAAATCCTTTCGTACAGAATGTGCATCTCTGATTCCAAGGTACAATTTCAAATGTGAACAAGCTTGTCATAAGTACCTTTTTATTAAAGGCCTTAAAATCCAAGTGTATAGTTTATTGAATTAAAATTTCAGCCAGCCCCTTAGTTCTAAATCAGTACTTCGAAAGAAAATTAGGAGCCCTCCTAGACAGCCAATTGTATATCCCAATATAAAATGCAGCAAAGTTGGCTTATCTAGAAGTCCTGGAACTACCCCTGCCTGGGCAAGATCTAGAAGTAGACCACAGCCAAGACTGTCTACTTCAAGAACTAAACTTGCACATCCCCTATCTGCCCGTTCTCAATCCTCTCAAGCGTCAGGAAGTAGTCGATCCCTGTTAAATATTGACAGTGAATCCCTCACAGCAAGAATCACGAATATCCCAACTAATGGAACTTATGAAAGTGAAAATCTGCCAATTGAGGGATTCCAAAGACTTTCACTTTCGTCTAGTTTTTCTCATGGTATGTCCACACTTAGGATAGCATCTACAAACAGTGGGAAACATTTGGCGTTTGGAGGCAACTTAAGTCCGTTGGTAATCACGAAAACTCGACCGTTCCAGAACTATCGAATTTATAAGAACGTGGGAAAAATATCAAACATACAGTACAACTTTGCAGGAAATTTGTTGGTACGTACACGAAAACAAAAGTTAACCTAAGCTGTAGTATTGCTTTCTCTCAAAAATTAATGCTCTCCCGTCTCCAACTGAATAATTACTTGCATTAATATAATATATTTTTTAGCTCATTGCATCTAGTGACTGTCGAACAACTATAGTAGACTGGCAGAATTCTAAGGAGCTGCTGAGTTTTGAGTTTTCTACAAAGTTTAATGAGCATGTACATTCCCAATTCTACTTCATGGATAAGTTCATTGCTCAGCCTGAGGAAAACAAGTTGGTATTATATTCATATGCAAAACGAGATAATGGATACATCAAATTGAAAGCAGGAGAATTCCAACTATCTGGTCAGGCAATTACGGCAATGGGAGCTGTAAATCAATTTTACTCAAGTAAACCTACAACGTTAAACATGACCTCTACTTTGTTTGTCCTTAAAACATTTGAACAGGATAATATGCTTGGTTTAATTTCAGACATGATAATTACCGGGCTTTCAAATAAATCGATACAATTGTTTGACACAAATGCGGAGACCGTATCAGTAACAATTCCTTATGCACATTCAAAACCTATTTCATGTATTCGACTGAATGAAGCTCCTAAAGGTCAACTTGCAAACTCTCTTTGCGATATTTTTATGACATCTTCCTTTTCAAGTGTGGACCCAATAAGATTATGGGATATTCGTAGTGCAAAGTAATTGACGTAAACTACATAAACTTTGACGCTCGGACTGTGTCGCCCTAAAACAAGTTATTGAAAGTCGCAAGAGCAGATTGTAACGTAATTAAAATTGCCTTTTCAATTTTCCACAGGTGTATTTTGAGAATATCTGACGTGAACCAAGCTACATTCGTTCCAACATCTAGGCCTAATATGAGCCCCTGTGGCCGCTACATCGTTTCTGGATTTGAAGACTGCTCAGTAAGGAAAACATGAGATATTAAAAAATGTGAATTGGATTAGTACACCGAAAATTAAACGTATTCTAAATATTGAATAATATGGAGCTTCTATGTTGCAGGTAAACTTTTATGATATTCGGAGAGTCACAAACCGGCTGCATTCGTTTAAGAAATTGGGATCAACAGTTTTAGATTGTCTTTTTGACACCAACTTTCCTATGGTTTGGAGTGGTTGCAGAAATGGGTCAATTATGAATTTCCACATCCCCTAAATACTGGACTTCCATCCAAATACCAAATGATGACTGTTTCTACATAGTTTAAAAGTTAAATGTGGTGTTTCTATCTTATGAGATATGTAATGATTATTTTATGTAAAAGTAAAAAAAATAATTAATTTATATTGCTTTTCGACTTGGACGTTACTTCCAACTGTTATTAAATTATTATTTATATTGAAACTGACTCTACTCTTCATACTACTGATTAGAACAAGATTGATCAATTATTATCAAAAGTCTTTCATACTATCAACTATACAGCAAATGGATAATTTATAATATTGTTACCTAACAGTTTAATACTCCATATGAGTAACATCCCTATCCTCAAATTCATGAAATTTCCTTTGACCAGGTCTATGAGTCCAATCCTTCTTCCCTTCTTGCCATCCTCTTGGGGGTGCTTTCTCATAATCAAAGGCGTTTTTGTTCTTACCCCATAGTCTATCCTTCTTTTCCTCATCATCCCGGAATAGTCCACCCATACATTTTTTACCACTAATTGGATCTACAATGTCACCCATGGGGTAAATAATTTTTATAAGTTTGTGAGTGATATCCCTCGTCATACGTTTTGGCAGTTGCTCGATAAGAACAATGTCCCCCGTCTTTGTAATTTTGTCAGGATCGTGAGCAAAATATGAATCAAATCTTGTAAAGTACTGAAAGAAAACAAAATTGTCAGCAGCTACATTATAGCATTCTTCTTACCACTATCAAAAACTCCAATGTCAATGCGTTTGTTTTGCTTACCATCTTCAACCAATCATCCCAATCCAACATTTTGACGTAGACACAAGTTGCTTTTGGAATATAACATGGGTAGCTTTTCCCCAAAAGAAACTTCTTAGGACCCGTGTTTGTCACCAATTTAAGGCCCGATGAAGCTAGGGATGTTGCGGCGCCGGCCATTTCAGGCTTTAACTTGAGTTTGTTAGGTAATAAGAACTGAATAAAACGCTGAACTAATCTTATTATTCAACACATAATTAGCAATCGTTGAAAAGGAAAAGGGTTCTCACATGCCCACATGTGTGAATAAATCTTACGCAAGTCAGTTTGTTGTTCTGCATCAAAACATACACAGCATAAGTTGCATCTCCTCATTCAATTGAATTGAACGATGGTTTCACAATGGATTACATGCATGCATGCAGTATTATGCCTATGAAGCATGTGTGGATGGAATGTGAAGTGATGGGTAATGTGACACATCCTTAAAATCTTTGTAGACAAATCCCCTTTCTTTACCCTTTCTTTGTTTTCGGACAGTAGTGGTGTTATTAATGCAAAAAGTGTAAATTATGGTTATGCATTGATATATTATGGAATGTATGGACTATATAATATGCTGACGTAAGCAAGGATTATCCTAACTGAGCATATCAAACAACACACATTGCTTTAATTCTTCGCTATTTCTTAACTCATACTTAAAACTCGAAGGGTCAAGAGAGTGGTGTCTCAAATTTATAACTTAGCAGCAGTGCTTATAAAGTATGATTACGATTGCTGTCCTACCCCTACCCTAAAGACAAAAATGCAGCCCCCGACAGAGTATCAGACCAGTCCAAGCTGTGTAGGCTATACTCATGTACACCTGGATTTCCATGGCTGCTTCCTGACAAAACAATCTGATCGTTAGCGTGGGGGTGTATTGGGCAATTGTAAATGATCCAACTCCACCATCATGGGTATGCAAATGGTAAAACAGAAATTACATTATGGATGACAGGTAGATTCAGTTGACTAGATCCATTTTTACAATGAGTTCCCGTAAAAACTTTAGCACAACGTCTGGCTTCAGATATTCAGTGTTCTATTGCTGTTTGTTCCGATTGGGTTAAGAATGCTCTGAATAAACATCGAGTATCATTGTCAATTGTGAAGCTATACATTATTGGCAACATATCACATTGGATTGGAATCAAATTGATGTTCGATTCCCTTTTCCAATCTGGTTATGTGGCGAATTTTAGGGAGAGGTGGGAGTAGAAAGGAAGATGAAGAAAAGGAAGAACAAAAAACGGAAGAAGCAGTTGGTAAGCTAAACATATCATTTCTACTTCCCTTCCTTATAAAATTAGTAAGAAATTAGATGGATATGGAATTTTAAAATGTTTCCATACTTTCTCCTCTGCGACGGCACAATGTATACAAAATACAAATAGATAGGTATTTACTTTCATTTCATTTATACTTACATAAACTCACGGCCTTAAAGACGAGGATGAAAAGCAAGAAACTCATTCTAAAAAGAAGAAAGGGGGAAAGCACGGGGTAACAACTGAAAGTCATGATTTAAAAATAAAAAACGTTGGTGGAGGTGACGCAGGTAAAGATGGCAAACGTCGACGTGGGGAGGATGAGCAACAAACCATAAAGTCAACGGGAAAGCAAAAAAGTCGGACTGAAAGAAGAATAAAAGTTAATGAATCTATTGAGGTTGAGAGTGAGGAAGAAGAAGAAGTTGAAAAACAGCCTTCGAGGCTTTCCAAAGCTCAAAGAGTAACTTCTGTAGCCTCTGATAGTGACACTGTCAATAGTCCAGAAGTAATTAGGAAGAAAGAGGAAGTTATCTCAAGCAAGAGGAAAGAGAAAGCCAGAATCAAAGAGAAAGTTACCAAGAAAGAAAAAGCGCAAACAAAACGGCAGCTAGAATTATCAAGAGAACAAGGAGAAAATTTGAAGAATGATTCGAACGAGGAGTCAGCAAAATTTGTTAATAAAAGTGATCTCCAACACTTACCTAGAGTAGAACCGGGGAAGGGTGGAAATTTTTTTGCTACTGCATATAACTACTACGAAAAGCCAATTACCCACCTAAATATTAGGTAAGCGAAACAATGCTACGAAAATGTATCAAGCAAACTTTCATTTAAAATCCATGATGATTAATTATTAATATTTTCTGCAACAAACTTAAATGGTAGAGCGAGGCTGTTGAAATATCCTACATTCAGTAACCAAAATGGGTGGCCAGGGGATTTTGCGGTTATCGATGATCGTACATTCGGATGGCAGGAGAAAGTTTTCAGGTAACTTTATGCTCAGTTTCCTTCTTAGACTTTCACCATGAAATATTGATAAAATTTCCTTATTAATATTAGTAAGGCTGAAGCAAAACGATACCAAAATGTAGAAAATTGTACAACTGAACAAGAAAAAAAGTACCACGAAGAAATTAATCATCCAGAAGCCCTGGGAAATTTTTTATATTCTTATGTAACAAACGATGTGTATGTCAACAAGAAGGTAAGCATGCATGTGAAATCAACAAGCTCCAACATTTATATAATTTGCTTACTTATATTTTTAACTTGGATATTGGATATTCAAAGAAACTGAAGACATTGATTCGGAGATGCCCCGTCCGTAAGGAAAAGAATGTATCGCGATTACCCATGGACATTAAGACAACAAACTCGGATGGGGAATCCATAGACGTAGACTTGGGAAACGAATTCGAAGATGACCTGAGTAGTGAAGGAACAATCGACTTTGATGAGCCAATTTCAAGCTCAACTCCAAAAACAAAGCGGAAGCATGCTGACAAAGCAGAGAAAATGGTAAAACTGGAGAAAAGGGAACGAGAAAAGAAAGAGAAAGAACTTCAACATTTGGAAAAGAAAAATCTAAAACTTCAAGAAGCCAAAGAAAAGAAGGCAAAGGAGAATGAGCAGAAAAGAAACACTGAAGAAACGAAAGCTGCTGAGAAAATTACAAAAAGATTAGAGATTCAAGAGAAGGAGAAAGAGCGGAAGGAGCAGTATATGAAAAAATACAATTACTCCAAAAGGCCCTCGTTGGCCCTTGGTGCTCGTATGCGCTCGGTGCAGTTAAGCCCTTCCCCAAGAAAGTTGGGTAGAAAAACGGAGAGTCGTCGGGATTCTAAACCAGATAAGAGCAGTTTAGAATCCAACGACAACAAAATGGACGGAGAAAGTCCAGCGAAATCGAAATTCAAAACTACCAGAAAGATAGGTCACGAATACCATGGTGAAAGTGGAGATGGCTATTCATTTTATCACGGTCAAACTCAGCACTACAACCGAGGGGTTATCAGAACACAACGGGGACCTAAAAGCTATAAGAAATTTAGAGATAGACTATCTTCCCACGATGGTCAAACCATGTTTATAATGGCTTCAATACCGTATGTGTCACGAAAGTGTAGAGAAATTATTGTCTGTATGATCCAAAGTGTGCCTCATTTAGGAACACTAATCTTCAAACCTTCACTGGGATATAGAAATATTGAGGTAATGAAATCTACTATGTGACTGCATGCACTTTCGTGATGAACTTGAAACAACTTTCAACTTTGTATTTATGCACATATTGAGGTAGGAACTGAAGTTGTAATTTTAGTAATTAATGCATTCAATTTTTATACAAAGGCGAAACGAAACCATGTTTTCATGATTACGAGCGAGCTAGAATCTTCTGAAAAATCGCAACAAGCAGAGCTGGGTGTTCATACTAGTGCCAAAGTTGGAATTTCGAGATCTGAATACTCAACCAAAAAATATGGAATTGTAGAAGAATTAGGAGGAGTTTTTGATGTATGAACAGAATTAACGATTACTCTATTTTTTACTACGTTTTAGCAAAAATCTTTAAACTTATTCTCTCTGGTTTGACACAGGTTGTTCCAAATAATGAACTCCGTCTCACAGTAATGGGTGAAATAACGACAGCCGAGGGATTCGATTCATCTCCCATTTCCATTTATTACCTTGTAGATATTCCAAAGGGTAGGAAATAAGCAAGCATATAATTTAAATTGATATTTTTTATTGTCCTTACATGAATTTCTATGCTAAATGCAGGCTGGCGTAATGATTCAATACTAAGCAATATCGAAGGAATTACACACACTTGCTTCACTAATGGAGAAAATGTAGCTCATTTTTCGCATGAGTTTTCATTTCAGCTAGCTTTCTCCATGGACAGCATTGAAGAGACTGATTGTTGTAAGAATACAACATTCCTGCTAAAAATAATATTGTTGAATATTATGTTCTCACTTTTTAACTTAATGTAAGATAATGGATTTCCCTGTTAATTCTAACCACTTTAGTTCCAACACCCGTGATTATATTGATGGTTGTTTCAATGAATCATCCCTCTCCAAGAATACTCTACGAGGGGTACGGCTATGTTAATGTTCCAATGATTCCAGGTCGACATTCTGTACAAATTCGAACTTGGAAACCTCGACCAAGAACCGCAGTAGAGAAAATGAGGGAAACCTTTCTAGATATAACACCTTCTCTTCATGATATGAAGTTTGCACATGTGTCAAATTCGCAATATGAGGTAAGACAACACGTTTAGCTTTACCATTTATAATATGAAATTCTAACAATTCACTCACTGTTAGGATAATAAGAAAGCAAACTTGGTCGGACTCAAAACTACTCCTAGTGGAAGTGTGAAGCTAAGACTGCATACAATTCATCAGACACCAATGGTTTTCAAAGAACAGGAAAGAAAATTGGAGCTACTGGAGAAAATGAGTTCAGCAACAATTATTCGAAGTGTTCATGCCGTCATAGATGCCTTCCAAAGAGCTAGAATGAAGGCTTTAAAACTAAAAAACCAATGTGAATGAAAATCTAGTGACAGTAGAGATTTCTGTTATTTTAAGCCGATGTTTGGTCTAATATATTTTTAGTAGTTTTTGTGAATTTATAGTTTAGCTGAACTTAGGTATTTGTGCAAAAAGTTACTGTTACATTACAGCCGTATTTAGACGAACAGAATATCAACTACTCTTCTTAAGTCATGGTTTTTTAGTAGACATTCGTTTTCTTATTCATATCAACAAAACGACAATTCTTACGCTTTCAACTTTTACAATTTTATAAATATAATTTTAAAAATAACATTGTCAGTCATGCAGGTGAACAACAAATCTACTTCGGATTAAAGTTAGCTTTCCTAAAAATCCTGTAGCAATCCTTCGTAGAATAATTACATTAAATCATAACAAAACAAATACATAACAACGACTTTCTGCATATTTATTTTCAATAGTCTACAGCTGCATACTTTTAAGAATCAGACACTACACTGAACATCTGAAAATTAACACGAATCGTAGTGATTAACTAACCTCTTGGATGAATATCATTGCAGTCAACTTATTCAATTCAATTCTTGGACAGTTAATTAAAAACAGACTAATCCCTAATTCATAATGAAGTTTATAGTAACGTTATAAAATAATAAAAACAACTACGTTCCTTAACTCCACTTGTACTTCAAGTCTTGGCATTCTAATCGACTAAGAAGAGTATCAATAATATCACTGCGACATAAAGTTTCGAGGAGTGACCTTTTCGATCCACAGTCACTTAAATTCTGAACATCAAAAGCATTTGGCTTAGAATGCTTTGATTTTGGCGAATTCACTTGCCTAAAATTCAAACGAAACAGACAAATTAGATGAAGCCAAAATGATTTGACGTATCGTTCAAATTTTAATTAATTCATGTATAATATAAAAGAAAGTTGTATCAACTCACCTATTCACATTCATTGGTTTGGTTGATGCCATTGTATCGATCATTATTTCATAATTTTTAACTGTCTTATTAAGCAAGCCACATAACATATGGATTGTATAAGGTAAAATAGGACCAATCAACTCCATAGTGTAGACTTTTTCGGCATCTGGCTTCTTTGACCGACTCTGTTTCACCTAAATTATGTATGATATTCATATCAACTCATTCAATATCACATTGAAATCTCCAAATCTATAACTATTAGTTAAATATATCAGTATTTACCGTCAAAGATCGTAAGCTTGCGCCTTGAAAAGCCACTGGTGAAATAATAGTTGGTGGAAGACCAGATTGAACACCTGTGTTTGTAACTAAAAAGTTTTTTGAATTTATGAGAAAATTAAAAAAGGCAAGTGAACTTTCACCAGTAATCATCAGTAGTGTTGATTTCCCTTTTTCGTCAGAATTTGTTGGAGACCTTTGAGTAAAAAATTAGGGAGTTTATTACAAATCACAACATTATTTACATAAACATGAATTGCTTAGAAATACATATAGGAAAGACTGGCGACAACTTTTACTTACGTTTTAAAGTTCATTGACACACTGAGATCGTCTGAAATTCCCATCTCATCCAACCATTTGTCAGGCTCATCGTCACTGTCTAATTCTTTGGCGGAGGAGTTCTTTTCAGTTACTTGAACTTCTTGTGACTCCGATCCAGGCTCGTGGAAAGGTAAAGTATACTCTATTCCTGAATTTACAACAAACAAAATTACGAGATTATGAGAATCTGCAACGAAACGCTAGAAAATAGTATGTATATGTATACGCATAAAAAGAAAGATGTATTTTTTGCTTACCCTCTTTCTTCAAAGAATCCCTAAACCCTTTAGAAGACGGTGTAACGTAAACCTGAAGACATTCAAGTCCTTGCGTACCAGCCGCACTAAATAAGCATGTGAATTGGTTTCCGAATATATAAAAATATGGACACTGTCGAGTACGTAGCAATTGGAAAGCGGAACGAAACGAATCCACCCTGCCAATTACAAAAATATAATGATTAGTTTTTATTATGTGATATGTGATCACTAGCTAGTCAACAATTATTTACCATTCCAAAAACATGGTGTCCAGTGCCCGCTCTTCCAGCTTGATATTTCCAGCATATGCAGCGGTAGATGTGGTTAAGCTGGTAACGCCGTAGGTAGATTCTCGAGGAAATAACTTTACAGTTGGAAGATACGGATGCTGCCAGTATAAGCAACACTGATGAAACTGTGCACCCAAAGATGTATCTAGTTGAGATCCAGGAGGCGAGAAATTTCTACTTGTAGGTTGGTTGGGTTCCATATCTATACATCTAACAAATGCTGATATTCCAGAAGATTCTTCAGAGGTTTTTAATGCAGTGTTCCATCCAAACTGATTTTCAGTTCTGATTAGCAATCGTGTTTTTACAGACCAGTCCATACAAAGTTCATCGTGCCATGTTTCTTCAGCAAAAGATTTTTCATCGATTCGACTTAAATCTAAACCTCTTCTTGCTGACTTTGGGGTACTGGAATGACTATTTGAGCCCCACAATGGGGATGTAATAGCTGGTGCAGGTGTTATTCTTTGCCGTTTCTTTTCAACCGATGGTGGCGTAGATAACATAGAAAAGGATGACAAGGAAGGTAAATATGACTTCATTGGGCTACTGACTGCATTGTATGAAAGTGCTGAGTTGGGCAATCTTCCTTGACTGCTGTTAGTATGTATAACTGAATGGCGATGAGGTGACATGGAGGACGACGATGAAGGTGAGGGAGAAAGTGATGCAGACAGACAAGATGTAGGCGTTCTTTCACCAGTTGAATTGTTAAAGGGTGTCGGCTGTTTCATATTAATCAGATCCATCAAAGTTGAATCTTCGCATGTTGCTTCATCCGGTGGAGGAGGCTGTGCCTTGAACAACCTTTTTGCCTTTTGCTGCCGTTTAGTTTTCTTTGATGGAGACTCACTGCAACAGAAGGAAAATGGTGGCGATACTTTAATTTTAATATCAAGTCTTAAATGAAATTTATATGTATGCAGAATATTACGAGGTTAACTTACTCAAATAACCTATCTTGTAATGCACGTTTCTTTGTTTTTAGTTTTCGTATTCTCATAAGTTCGTCTGGCTTATTCCAGCCATTCGCATAGCCATCCATCTTGTGAATTGTAATAGGTTTTTGAATGGAAAGTCAGTTACGTCAAGTTAGACTTTTGTCTTCACTGTTACTTACGTTAAATTGCCGACAGTCAATAACAGTGGATAAATGATAAATTTAGTTCGTTTTATAACTTATTGTGTCAAATATGTTTCACTGTTCACTGACGACGTAATGAACACGCATTGAGGACCTGAAGCAAATTTAACAAACAACTAAAAATCGCATTATATAACAAATTGAAATTCAAGGAATTTTACAAAGTTTTCCAGTATTAATTACGAACGAGAGAATATTGATGACATAAATGAGCTTTTGAGCAACATTTAGCTAAGCTAGTGTGTGTGTATACACATGTCCATATCAGATACCTAAACAATAACATTAAGATTTGTCCCTTCCTTTCTAATGAATGAACATCAGTTTGAGAACCAAGGAAAAGCGGCGGCAACCTACTGCCTTACTTTATACACAAAATATACACATGATCAAAAGACGGAGTTCTATGTAAAAGCGTGGATGAAGTGAGTAGAACCGGTTTTGACACATACCGCACACAAGGGGGATCGTGCAAGTTAGCAGAATACCGAAAATTTTAGGTGACAAAATATTTATTCTTCACATGGAATACAAAACTTTATGTAACAAAATTTTTTGTAGTGGAGCATCATAAAAACTGAAGCTTCTATTGAAAAGAGTTTGGAACGCGGATGACCGTTTGAATTTTTAAAAACCTGATTGAATTGTGGAGCATTTTTAAATAAAGCATTGATGCCATGAACTGTAATTATACATTATAGTACGAAGTCCAGGTTTTTAGGCTGAGACCGCACGTGTAGCAAGCAGATATATTAAAATCACACTTTTGTTGCTAAAATTATTTTCATTCAATTTGAAGTTCAAATTACAATTTAGTTTTCCTCAAATTAAAGTTCAAAATTACAAAACACTTTTCTTCAAATGAAAGTTCAAAATAACAAATATTTTCTAAAATTAGATTCCATAAAAATGCAGTGAACAATCGTTTTATCATAAATAATGTTCTTGAAAATGAGCCATAAAATAATATTTTTGTTCTAAAATGATGCATTGTGCATGCATTATGCATGCAAATGATTTTCATGAGATTCTGTTCGTTTTGGATTTGTTTTTCGTCAATGGAACAAAAAAAATTTATTCCAGATCTGGACGAAGCTGATGTTATCTTAGGGGTCAAATGTCATCAGTTTTGTTTTATAAACCCTAAATTGTTGGGTTTATGTACAAGGTCGTTGATTTATCTGCATTGATACAAGGTTAGGTTTTGCAAAAAAGGCTGCTGCTGAAACTGCTTTTAGGAATATTGCGTACCATGAAATCAGTATGAGGTGTAGGGCCATGATCCTTTTCGTATTCACTGGAGGAATGTAACAAAAAATGGCCTGTAAATTCAAGCGTTTTAGTTGTTAAAAACGATGTGATGTGATATGATCATTTACTCAAAATAATGTATTCAATGTAGGTCAATGCATGCATAAATTACGTTAGAGAGAAAACCATGCTTCAATCGTGAAGGTAAAAACTCTTCGGAGATACATAATATGCAATAACAACAACTAACTACAAACCTATTATATCATAGTAATAACGAATGCATATCTCATACAAAACCTTGCTTGTTGTGTTGTGAATATAAAAGAAAGTTTTTTAATATGAGAATGAAATGAAAAGTAAATGCTTGCCAATCTGAGTTGTGAGGGTACTAGTATTGACATCAAGCCTACGGCATATCGTCGTGTTAAGTCATATGGTAACTGAAATTTTTGATCGTGTAGCGCAGCACGAAAAAATGTATCTTACACGTCGTAGACTTGTCATGTTGTGCGTGTATACGACGGCATGATGATGTTTGTAATCCAAAGGACAACGAAAAGTAATCAAGTTGACTACGCTATGGCCATTTGAGTGTAAATCAATGTTATATGCCTAAAATTTTGTTGTGACAAAGGTTACTGCGGCAACCTGAGCCCATGTCAACTCTAATGCTGACAGGAACGAAAACACATTTCATTCTTATGCTTTCACTTTACACTACGTGTACTTCAAGAGTCGAGATGGTCCGTTTATGTACTGCTTTTGTTTCCAAACCCGACCTATAACATTCGTAGTAGAGATACATATACGTGGAAATGAACAATAACGGAGCTGCTTTCAGTTTGCTTATTGTCAACATGTTAGTACCAGAATAGCGAAATGTCTTTAAACTACTGATGCCTTCAACCCTTCACTGCGAATGAAAGCAAATGCCAATGCAAGTCTGATATAATATATGGATGTAAGTAATACAGCAGCGTACAAAGCTTTCTCTTATCAGTTTGTTTCTGACTTTCTTCGAGTAACAATCGTTGCGAACGGAAGTAATCCCATTTCAGTATTCACAATAATAAACTTTCACGCATACAATCGGATTTTGTTTTTTGTGAGCTTTGGGTTCTCCTGTTCTGCATTGCCAGTTGACGCAGTTGATTTTTTTTTATTTTTTCCCACCCTCAATTTGGCAGAGAATTACGGAACGGCGAGTTTCTGAATAATTATTTAAACAAGAAAATTGAACGAAAACTCTGCAATTGTTTTCCCCAGTGGTATCATTTGTTACGCTAAGCTCTGATTTTTAAACAGACTGACTGAATGTTGGACAGCTATCAAATACCTTGTTGGACACCTCGAAAAATGACAGACCATAATGGTAGTAATAGCGGTAGACAACGTGAAAAGTCTAGTAGGCCCTTCTACGAGCTGCCTGCCCATATCAAGCCATGTTCGCAAATTATCCAAGAAACAAGAATGCAGCTGAAATATTCCAGTAAAGTAGGCAACGCAGAGATCCCCTTTGGGATTAATTCACAATCAGGTTTTTGTGAAGTTGGATCCGGAGGTGATTTCACCCAACGAGGCAACAATGATTTTTATGGAGATCCGGGCTTCGTGGAGCTCCCAAACATACATAATGAAAATAAGTTTGGAAGTACTGGAATCAGACCTGTAGACACGAAAAGACCATTTACCCCCAGGGACAGTGTCAGCCTTTGGGGAGTGTCAGCCAGAAAACGACCACCTAGTGCCATTACGTGAGTTTAAATGGGATGATTTGTAAAATCTACTCTTTAAATTATTTGGGGTAGTTTATTGTAGTGTAGACTTACAACTTTCAATATTAGTAGATTTAACTTTTTAAAAACTGTCGTTTTCATCCAGATTATCCAGACTGGCAATTGATGAGTCCGATGAGAATCTGATACTGGCGAATGGATCGCAGTTTACCGAAGAAAGTACCCTTTCGCAGTCTGCTAAACAGCGAACACCAAAATCGTCCTTGGGTAAAGTTCCAAAACTTCAGTCCACCACTCGGGGCGGATATAGCTTTGACTCTGCAACTGATATCCTTGGGGGTTTGGCTGCAAACAGGTCTCAATCATCATCAATAAATGGTGAAAGGGACGTGGAGAAAGCACGATTGCAGTTAAAATCCTTGTCGTTACAAAATGGTATGTTGAACAAATTTCTTATATTACTTTACTCCAACTCTGTTGCAATCTATCAAATGTCACCCAAGCGCCATGGGACTCCATTGTCTTCCTGTCACTCACTAAATTACCCAATCAATCAATCATATACTCTGCAAACCAAACCTTAAGCTTACCCATAACGCAATATTATAATATATACAGAAGCATCTCTTTCGCTACATCAAAATTGAAAACACGTTCAAATCAAATCAACGACCACGACCTTCACAAAATAAGTTTGCTACATTCATACACTACGACTTTCATACTTCGACAGTCAAGTTTACTAATGACTTTGTGGAGATTGATTATACAACATTATTGCTGTTGCGTCCTTTGCTTGTCTTGCCGTTTCTTATTCTTCAATGCCATTTCAAATAGCTTCGTCTTGTGTACCATGTTTGACATATTTGTTATAGCTTGTCCACAAAAAAGAACCACATTTATCTAGATGAATCTAATGAATTATATATATTTTGAAATATCAAGGATATATATATCTTAAATCACTTGTTCGTGACGCAAGTGTAATGGAGGGGTAAAAAAGGCTGAACTTCTAAAAAAATGGCTTAGTTTAGGTATTAGTTTCTAGTGGGTATAAATGCCAAAATTACACTTGACGTAACGAGACAGTTTTTCAAGTAATCTTGTTTTTTACGATCCTAAATCATGCAACATATGTATATATATATATATTTTTTTTTGCTGCTTTTATACCAGAAAAAATCCTCCATTCTCCATATTTTAGTATTTATTGTAAGAAACAGTCATGTTTAGAGTGCATTTACCTTGATGTTGTAGCGCAATCGTTGTAATATTGATAGCTGGTCGTCAGTTGGCTTGCATGCATTACATATTTTGAACTAGATAACGGAGAGGAGGGTATTATTGTGTTTGTTTTGCATGGTAAACATCAGAAAAACTCCTGACCGAATTTTACACAACAGTGTATAGGATAGTGTGCAAAAAGTCAATAAAATGGCTAATAGTATATCCATGCTCCATGGTAGAAAGTCATAAATGCTTTCACTAGTTGACCTACACGGGGTAGAGAATGCACTTAAGGAAATTGAATGGTGTACGACTTCCTCTTCGTTTTACTATACACTTGAATATTATTTATCTGGAGTCTGCCTTTCCCACATACATTTATCTCTGACAAAATATAGCATTCCGTAATGTCTTCTTGCCATTTTCTTCTATTTTTGAGATTCACATGAAATAAGTATAAAGCTGTACATGTACAAAACATATACATAAATGCTCAAAAAGTCAATGCAGTTATTAAACTGTGGTACAAAGACTGCACTCTCCAATCCAATCCAAACACTTGACTGTATTAAAAACGATTTGCAAAGGAGCAGTGGAGGAGGTAACGACCTCGGTGTTAAGGAACTGCTAGCATGATACTTGCAAGAGCATGGATGAGAGTAATGAGTTGGTGCAGCAGCAGTTCAATCAAATCAAATATTTATGTTGTAGTAACCTGCGGCTAACTTTGTCTGGGAAAGCTAAGCAATCTTTTCCCAACTATTTTTAATATTTAATAGTGTATTTCATTTCCTTAAGCAGTTGTTCATATACTAGTAGTACATTATAATGAAAGAGAAAGCGACTGTTCTCCTCTTTTGCGCAAACAAAGAAGGCCATGCTGATAAAATAAAATGAAAATTGTATATATTAAGTATACGGCATATGTTTTTGTATCGATGCTCAAAAATGGAATAAATAGAACTCTCAAAATTAGACAAAAATAGGCTAGCCATTTTGTAATGTATCGAACGAATTTAATAATGTTCCGGGTTAAAGAATGTAGAATAAACGACGGACATGCTATATCCTATCCTCCTTCAAATAAAATTGAGCAACCCTTTTTAAACGAAATACCTAATGTCTTAACCCAATTGAATTCTTTTTCCATTCTGACTTTTATTGAACCGAAAGCCTTATTGAAAGTGGAAAGTGTGTTGCTGGCACCACTTATATGCGTCATAAGAGTGAACATGCATACAGAATTGAAGAAACGGTTTTTGGTTCATTTTCGTTTCAGAGCGATCCACTTCCTTTGAAACCGAAATTAGTGGAACAAATTCAGCGGACAAAAGTCTTGTAGAGCATGACAATTTAAGCTTCGGTTCCCATCATGAGAGGAGAAACTACCTTTCACAACAAACTGACATTCACGGGACTTCCCAAACCAAGAAGGATGGACATGAACATGTTTCCAGAAGAAATGAGTTGACAACACCTGCCACCAAGACGAATAATGGTGATGGGGAAGCCGATGCTTGTGATCCATATGATGATATCGATTCGTTGGAAGTTGCAATCAGTTGTTTACAGACTTTAGTTATGGATTTTGCGACTACTTCAGGTACAACATTCTATATAAATGCTTTCATTCAACACGAAATAGCTATTTTAGAAAAATGGGAATAGCTAACTTTATGATAGTTATCATTTCAAAGAAAGCAATGCCTCTTAATAATTAATTCTGCCTATCCAACAATATGCTGTTTGATTTACTTAGACCATCTTATTACCTTTACTTAATTTAATTTGATTACTAAGGGGTGACGTATGTTATAAATTTTTGGAAATCAGCCTTTTCATTTTATTGCAAACTTTATTCACAAGTATAATGCTTACAACAGTACCCTTTGTTTCTAATACAATTGATGTTATTGATACCCGTGGTTATGTAGCTAACGAATCACAAGTTTAAATCTATTCTAATCTTGTTCTGGTATGAAATGACATTGACATATGATGTACTATTTGTGAAACACAGATAAGACGATTCGACTCGAGGTTATCCGTGTCCTGAAGACAATACGTTCCTTAATTACAAAAGTCCATACATTACCTCAGTTGAAGACGAAGCTATTGAGGCTCATTTTCAAACTGGTTGAGAGGAATCAGACTGATGAAGCGATATTATTCTGGGCTTCATTCGTACTTTTACACGTAAGTCCTTGTAAACTCCTGCAGATATACTTAAGTTGATAAACTGTCTACCATCTTGTGCTTATGTATCCTTTTCTTTATGTCCACAAGTACATATCCATATATACTATCATCATTCAATTATTCATAAGTAAAAGTCGTTGGAAATGCTTTATGAATAAGTAACCCTAACCAAAGACTTTCCCAACAACATTTATGTATACGAAGAAGTCCTTTTCAGCATTGATAATGGGTACTACTACTACGTATGTATCTAATTATGCGATGACAATAAGAATATTATATATGAATACGTATGCTATGTGTGTATTATTATATTATAATATAAAAAAGCCATATCATACATATAATATCGATTGACTTATTTCCTGTCTATTTCATGTGCTCAACATTTACCACCGCGTGGCCACTATAGTGTAACATTGTCGGGAACAATTTGACCACAATCTTCAAAATGGTTTTCAAAGCCAGCCGATCGAAAGAGTACTGGGAAGTAATCAAAGAGACGGAATATTTAGGTAAGCTATTTATATCGTTTTATTGCACTTTGCTTACAAGTCAGTCAACCGGTAACTCGGTTGATATTTCATATTGTTTCATATTGTTTCATATCAAGTTCAAAATTTATCATGAATAAGTTAGTAGTTAGTAGTTAGTGAAATGAAAGGTGGGCATTAACATCGGCTTTCCCTTCACACTTCAGGAAAGCCTCTATTACACAAATGAGTTATTTTCTCAGAATTCTTCCGGCAGACAGAGTAGCGTAGGTGTGCCATTTCATTTGATGTGTAATGCCATGTCTACTTTCCATAGTTCTTATTTCAACGGCTTATACACACTTTCACAGAAGGAACATTCACATCCCAATAATTAGTCCACAGTAAAGAAAGCATTGTATAGTAGTAGAGCATATTCTATAGCTTAAAAAAATCGACAGGCAGCTGTGTAGAACTGCATTTAAATGATATGACTATATAGTCATTCTCATACAATAGCTCTGGATTGAAAACCAAAGAACAATGTTAATTCCTATGCTCAAACTCAAACATAAACGAGTGCATACTAAAATATTTTTCTTATTTTATAGTGTTGGCTATTACCTGCAACCACGATAATGTTTTTCATTAGGGCATATAAAGTCTATATAACCCAAATGCCAATATATAGTACATTAAATTGCTCCTTCTTGTTGAAGAAAATATGCATGCCGGAATATTTTCAAGTGTTCGTTTGACATGGTATTACGCACGTACCTATGCATAACATAAATTGAGAATGTTTTGGAAAACAGAAAGGAAACAATGGATTTTATGGTCTTCAGTTAAGGGTTTATTTGTTTGCTCATGGTTAAATAAATACGATATTTGATTAGGCAAAATGGTAACATCATAAACCGAACAGAAGAGAGTCAAGGCTTGGTCATCCTGCCATAAAGAATTTACTACTATACTGTCCATGAGAATTAACCATCTATAACGATTATCAGACTCGAAGAGAAGTTTAGAAAAGGCAAAAAAAAGTAGAACTTGATAGAATGCAATGCAATGTTTATATTTAATGAAAATGAAGCCAGAGAAGGCTAAATTAGTGGTGTAATTTGTACAGGAAGATATTATACATAGTTTTAACCTTCACATTCAATGGTAATTCGTCAAAGAATTATTTTTCTCTTTTTTTCCTTTCCAATAGACGTTTTAATGGGATCATTTGCTCAAATATGTCCGAAAACGCAAACCGAGTCGATGATTTATGGGTATGGAACTTTGAAGTTCATTTGCATGGACACGCCAGTTCTGCATCGTTGCATTGAACTTAATCTTGTTCCCGTTATGGCCCAACATTTGAAAATTTTAAATACAGAAGTAAGAAACCATTCCATAAATGCAACAGAAATTTATAGGTACTGCGGAAGGAAATAGCGTATCTTAAAACATTCAACCCTTTTCCAGGTATCGAAGATGAAAGACATACCTGAAAGCATTTTCAATGGGACATTCCAATTGACATCAATTTTGCGTAGTGTTGTTGGAGAAGACAGCACCATCCTAGACTTGGTGGTAAGAAGTGGGCTTCTGGAAGAACTTTGTAATTCCCTTCGGTGGACAATAGCTGATATTGACGTGGTGTCCAATATTGTTCGGATACTCAGGTATATGATTTATTGCCGTGTGATAATACGCCCTTCCCGTCTCATTTACCAACTTTCTTTCCACGTAAAGACCCACAGTTTACCCACTTTTGCTATCGTGTGTCATTTGTCTTGTATACTTACGTACATCCTATATCTTTTAGTTTTTTGTGAGGGAAAAGACAACCCTAATTCATGCTTCTATAGTAGTAAATGGGAATGTTGCAAGCTTTCTCACTTTTTATGTGAACACGCTTTTGTATTCTTTTTACATGGTTTATTTGCTATTGGTAAATAATAGGGTTTGAACAAAACATGGTGTCAACTGGAAAGCAGAAAAGTTGACACTATTACAAAACAACAGAACTGTAAAAGTTTCTCTCGCCACTTTTCACCTACTTTTCCCCTTGAGTTTGAATATTTCAAGTGTCTGTAGCGGTCTATTAAACTAATACTACCAACTACACGTATTATACAATTTACGTGTGGCCTGACTATTACCGTGATGTCCGTAATCATCCAATATGATGCGTCAATGAATAACAAACGGAAAGAAATCATGTCACTGTTCCCATTCTCGAGCGTAGGCATTTTCTTCTGAATGCTTTTGTCTTTGTCTGACACGCTTATTCCTCAACCGAAAATCGTTTGTCTATAGCTCCAAACTTATGATTTTGAGTATGGGTTTCCTGCCTAATAGACTGAAATAATCTGAAGTTTTATTATCTACTTTCGTTCCAGCGTGATTTCGATGGATGATATGTGCTGTCAAGTGATATCACGCAACGATCACTTTGTCGACGCTATTGTCAGAGTCTTGAAGTTGTGGATGAGTAAAGATGATGTGATGGTCCGGGTGACATACTGCTTGGGCAATTTATTTGCCAAGTCTGATGAAATGCGAGTCAAGGTAATAGGAAAAATCAATGTTACATACATAGTCAAATAAATTGTGGTATATTAACAGGGGTCCATAGGAATCTCCTAATACCCCAAATAGCATAACGTTTCTTTCTAATGCATTTTCCCAACCCCGTTCCCTAAAGTTTTCTTTATAAAAGGGCTAGGAACTATAATATTAAACTATGACATATAGCTCCTTTTACTACTAATAAATTACATAAAGAATAGCCGCAGTTGACTCAATTGAGGCAAGTTTGGTGTATTTATCCATCACACAACCGAATAGTTTTGTTTTTTCATTCATTCCTCTTCAAGAAAGCATAATGAATTTAATATTAAGCATGGTATATGTCATGTAATGTCTTTAAATTCTTCTTGTTTTTACTTTCTCCAGCTCTTCGAGAGACATGAGACACTTCAGCTCATACTGAACCTGATATCGTTCCACGTGAAGAAGCCCACTCCTGTTTCAATGGACATTTTGGTCAAGGTATGAATACATGCATATTTTGTTTCCAAACAGTGTAAACTACGGTTACGGTTATGAATTCGTAATACGCATACTTGTGTACGACAAGTATGTATATGACCATGTATCACTTTACATCCCCCAATTTTCTGTAACTGGTTGGCGGTCATAGTCATACAAATGTCATGTAATTTCCTGTTTAATTAATGGTTTCCAGACTGTTCGAATAATAGCCAACTGGATTTTGAACCCAAATATTGGTTGGGAGATTTGTGATGATCAGCTACTTTCTGAGCTTCTCTACTCCATTTTGTTAATGAACAATGTGACAGAAGAACTTGTGCTGTGTGTGATATCTACCATGAACAACACAAGCTTTTATCAAGATTACAACGCAGTTGATGATTACACGTTGAGAACGGCTGAATGTGAGCACAAAAAAGTTACAGAAACTATATATTATTTTTAATGCCACAATCGAGTTAAGTGAGTACACAAAAAAACCTGTATACAACTCATCATCATCCATGTTCTTTCTTTTGTATACCCATGTTTTTGGGATGACCTTGGTACGTCGATGTCGATATCGTCTGCTCCTCCCTTTACGTAGACCTATTTTGTAACTTGATTACAAAGGACATGGACGTTAAAGCAGAGGCAATGAAAGTCCTTGGGAATTTGACGAGAAACCCTGACGTTAGATCTGCGGCAGTTGATTGTAATATGATAAATTAAGGAAAATTAGTGCCTTTCATGATGTCAAAGATGATTAGAGACAAGTAAATAATCGATGACTTTCCTTTTTTTTCGAAAATTATTCCTTAGACGTGGATAATGTACTGCATTGCTTGGACCAGGAAACCGATGAGGAACTACTATGTGCAACATGTGGAGTTCTCATAAATATAATAGTTGATGAAAAAGTGAAATCAGAATTTATTCGGCTGAATGGAATCGATAGGTAAATTATAAAAGTAATAATGCATTACAAAAATGGCCCTTTGAAAGTCGAATATGTATTTACGGGGCGAAATGCGCCATTCTTTTTGCAATTTCAGTTTGGTTAATATACTACGCACACGAAATGACTTGGCTGTTATCATGATGGCAAGTCAAATCCTTTGGAATTTGACCATCTCTAATATGGAAAATGGGCACAATGGAAAGTATGGGATAGCTGAGGACAAAAAGTCGGAAATAAAAAAGCACTTGCTTTCAAAATTGCAAAGTTGGGAACCTGACCACGCAAATGAATCAATGGAGGCCGGACTCTCTAATTCGGATTTTTACAATGATTTTGAAACTGTAGCGAGAAGTCTTCTTGAGAAGCTGTAAATATAGTTTATTGTTTCAATATGATTCTGAAGAGGTAAAATTGTCATAAAAGCAATGTGTAAACATGGATTTTACCTGAATAACTGATAATATGAAAATGAGACTTTTTATAGAAAGTATTAACCCCAGGCATTTGAATTATTAGAAGCATCTAACATGTATTAACATAATAATTATAATATAGAATTACTATAGCCAGTAATGTATGCTTGTACATATAAATGCACCTATTACGCATATTATATAAGAATCTATTAGAGGTTCTTCGGTTTGTAGTGAGTATTATGTACCTAAAACAGTAACAAATGGAGATAAAAATGTCGAAATAAAACTCTTTCGGTGTGGTAAAAATGTTGGCAGTTTGTTCTTTTTTGTGCAATCATAAAAATCAACTATCAAAGTCAAATATCGTTACCAAAGTCATGTGCACACTACTGATCTTTCAAAAAATAATAATGTCCATGTACGGATCAGCTTACAATGTTACAATAGTATATGGTTAATTAAAATCCCATTTGAGAACATGAATACAATATTGATGGATGCAGTATAGGTACAGTAATTGGCATCATTATTTTATTCCCGATACTTTTCCATGGATAACATGGTTGCTTCTGTGAGAAGTCCCAAATCGATATCAGTTGCATTCGCTAAATTATAAAAAGAGAAAGGAATTGTATTTGTCATGTTTGTAAATACATTGATAGCAATCATACATACACACAATTCAAATATTAGTTGGAACCCACAAACATGCAATGATGCAATGCTTGTTTTTGTGGTTATTATTTACCTTTCCCAGTGAGTAATTGGAAGAAGGAGTCCAGAGCCGTTATGTTGGTTTTACCCATCATGGCATCTCCAGCTGAAAATAGTGATTACATTATGAAGCTTTGGTAAATAAATGACAACAAATTGCAAGCATTTGAAATGGAAGTTGAAGTACAATCGATACTACATTTCCTTACATTTCTTCTTTCTTAATGAGACGAATGAGCTCTTCCTCGCTTGTGATACTGTTCCGCTTAACAGGTCACTTGCATGTTGTCTTGCTCTCAGCGAAACAGATACAGGATGAGACCAACTGTTGAGTATTCTATAAGCTCGTGATTTTGGTAATAGTGAAAGTAGCCTTAGTTTTCTGGAAACACTTTCTTGATCAGAATCCTTCAGATCTGAAAAGAAAGTAATGATATACCAACTGAACCAATAATTAGATGAGGTACTCATCAATGATTCTCATAATCAACTACCTGCCATGATTGTTTTCACCAAGTCGATTTGTAGCTCAAATGTTCCACCCCTAACGTGCCAAATGAACTGGTCAAAACTTATTGTTTTGTACGCCAAGTATGCAAAGAATGGAGTGAAACCTTGGGGCAATGGACATGCTAGTTTTCCCAATGCGAGGGCATAATGTTCCAGTAGCATAAACAATCTCAGTTTTGTTTCCCATTCTAAGCAGTCACTGAAAAGATAAACTGACATGTTTTTGTTTTCCTGAACAAAGTGAAAATGAGAAAGGTAAGATAGAAAGTTAGGAGAGAAAGAAAAGTACATGAGTCGAAAGCCTTTATCTCTGTTTTTAGTGGGTTGAAGATGAACAGTGAGACAGGCTAAGTGACAAAGGAGTCTTGCAGTATCAACCAACGCACAAACATATTTTCCAGCAACTGTATGACCCAGCAGAGGATACTCTTTTCTTTCTTTGAGAAGATGCATGCTGAGCTCACGTAAGTTCTAACGAAACCCCGAAAGATTAAAGTGTATTAGTACAGGATTACAGAGTTAGAGAAAGTCCAGGTGTGAAAATTATACTTAAATGTAAATATTTTTCATGCTGTGAGTCATAAATTGAAGGGACAGTAAAAATAATACAAAAGAATTCATTGTTTTCTCGCAAAATGAAAGAAAAAAGTAGAGAGAGATAGAGTATAACGTACGATTGAAAAGATGTACTCTTGCTTATTCGCTGTGCATGATTCATGTTCCACAAAAGGGAGCTGGAGCTCGGTTGTGCGTCTTCCAAATAAACCTGCGATATCACCAAGTGAAGCACACACCATAGGAGACGAAGGTGACATTGGCGTACTTGCTTTGGACAAAGCTTCAGGCTGAAAGAAACACAATAAATTTTGGAGATGCTCTTGAAACCACACGACATAAATCAAACTATCTGTCAAATGTCTTTTGCTATTACTTATTTATTACTGGGTTTCCTTCAGAAACACATACTAGTACAAAAAACATTATGCTTTCTCCATTCTTTATTTCTTTCTCATACCTTGTAGCATTGGAGAGCGAGAAGTAATTTGTCAGCAACATTTTTGTGACTGAATCTATGGCTTCGTGCAAGCTGTTTATTCATTTGCCAGAGGGATGTCCATACATCTGTCACATTGTGTGGGAACACTCTTTGACTTGGAGAAAGGAGCATTGTACATACTTCAGTCCAGTTTGTATTCAGCTCAAATGACAAGTTTTCCTATGTGCAATACATTTGACAAATTTTTATTAAACACTTTCAATTGGAATTTTCGACATTATATAGTGTTTTAATGAAAATATCATTTTTATTACATGATGCCCCATTCCTCCTTCCGAAGGATAATGTGGAGCATATGGAATCAAGCTTAGAAATTGTTCCATATTTGGTAAAAGCTGCTTTTTTGTTTGTGCATATGCCGCTCCAACAAGAAACTCTTGGTAAATCCTTGTCAAATTCAGATTTCCAATTCGTTTACCTTCGTCGTAAATGATCTGTTCAGCAACCCAAATTTTATAATGAAAAGTATGAGAAGTGAGCATCGCACGAAAACATGGACATTTTTTCCCTTACCCTTTTACAAACGTTGATATCTCCAGCATGTACCAAAATATAGTGAATCACGGCAAGTTTAACTTTTGTATTTAATACATTCTTTTCAAGAAACTGATGCAGCTTTGCAGGACTAAGTTGTACTTGATAAAGTGTCAGATCTTGTTTAGCAAAATTGAGCGTAAATGCTGAAAGCTTATCATCACAATTGTTCGCAATATCAGATTGTAAAATCATCAGAAATGGTTCAGATGGCAAAGTTGGCAAAACTGTTTGAGATAATGAGATGAAGCTACTAAAATCTAAAGTAATATGATGACTAGGCTCATGAGTTACTCCAACATCTAAAATGTGTATGAATGATGGCCAACCAATGACGGCTAAATACTGATCTGTTTGGTTTAATATTCAAGAAAAACACAATAAATGTAAATTATGCTGGTTGTAAGAATTTAGATAGATGTATTAATGTATTTTCCCCAAAAGTTTCTCACCGTATGCAAATGTAGAAACATCCATTTTTAAAGGTAACGAAGCGCCTACAGAGTTTTCAAGGTCATATTGAACAACCAATGTTTTGTTGTGGTGCAGTAAATTAACACTATACTTTAGTTTCATATGACTAGTTTCAGGACTAGAATTCCCAGCGGTCACTTCCTTTGTGTCATTGCTTGGGTGGTGTACGTAAAATATGTACACAGCTCCAGATGAATGAGCACAAACTTTTAAGTTGACTGATTTTGAACTGATAATATTGGGGTCTGGTACCAAAACTCCAAATGATGTTGCAACATCGCCAGTGTCAATATCCAGTGGCATGTTAAGCTGAGAATTAATAAATGTTACAATAAAAATATATTAAATATAATCCAAAGCAACTTTAAATTTTGGGACCACCCTGAAAACATTAACATACCACAGATTCACGAGGAAAGTCATTATGAAATTGGAGGACCGATAGCATCGGTTTCACAATAACTTTGGAAGCTTCCTCTTCGTCAAAAGTAGATTGTTGAACTTTTCTATCGTGTGCAAGTACCAAGAATTGGTATTGAGAAACCCATTGAGCCCACCAAAAGCATCGGGTCACCATTTCAGTTGACAAAAGCTCAATCCTCATATGGTTACTTTCTTCATGGATAAATGTTTCGATTGTAAATTGCATGACGTCTGAAAACGGGGAAGTAATAATTAACATGTGTATCAATCTGTAGATCTTGACGGTTTGCTCTTACGTCTATGCATGTTGACATTTTTTTACTTTCGACTTACTTTCATCCAGATTTAAGATCACGATACGATTTTTGAAACTGCATATCTTTAATTCTTCCGTGTTATCAGCAACAGATTCTTCTTCAGCAGGTCGTTTATGTGCAGGAAGCAAATGGACACGAAACTCATTCTCAGACTTGTTGACTAGCATCAGCTCTCGCACTTTCTTTAGCTCGACTCGACAACCTGCTGAACTGCTTTCTCCGATCCGCTCTGACTCTGACGTCGGTAGATGTCTTTCCAGCACTAACATTACTGAAGCGGAGTAATAGTTGGAATCATCTTTCCAGACTTGAGTTAGCAGTAAAAATCTCGGAGCTGACACGAAGGCTCCTTGATTACTGACTGAATTTAAGTGGAAATTTGATGCATGTTGAACGCTTTCCTTCTCTGTGCTACGCACTTTATCAAGGTACTGAAATGCTACGTGTATTATTTTTTGATCTTGTGAGGAATCAAGGAGCAGTGACTTTGTCCGGGTTAGGGGTTTTCTAGTCAAGTCCCTCCTGGAAGCGTTCACTAACTCTATAAACTGTAGCTGTTGCTGATTACTGTTCCCACATTTTCCATAGGCTATTATGCCTTGACTAAATGTTCCAACCACAGTCGACATGTTGTCAGCCTGACTATAAGTGTACCAAAGAATAATTTACAACTGTCTGTCAGACAGTTTTACATTCCTAATCCTATATAAAGGAATAAAGTTGGCTCTCAAATTAACTAACTCTAATAGACAATTGTTTGAATATTTTTGGATTGTATCTGTGTACTTTTAATTTATCCGGTGTTTACCTTCCTGTTCTTCTGTTAGGCTCCTAATTCATCTACAATACAAAAATTGTACACCTGATTTGATATGTATACAAAGATAGTCTCTTGCAATCTGAGGAACAACATTATCCCGGATGTTGGGGTAAAGATGCCTAAAGAGAGCTGCATACTGCATCATTCAGCATTGCATACATGCACAGAGACGGAGGAAAAAGGGAAGCGGAGCAGATGATATGACAATGACCATACTACATTTTCCCATGCTTTCTTTCCCTTTCTCCACTCTCTTCGCAGCATCAGTGAGCGTCTGTCTGTGTACTGAACGCAATGTATCATGTAATGTAGTCCTAGTCTTATGCTTTTACTCCCGTTACATCAGTTTGATGCTAGCACAACATATATATTTATATAAGGATAACCCTCCTTATATTATATACATGTAGATGTATATATACCGTTATGTGAGCAGGAGGAATATTGATTTTTCCCTCATTCGGCATTCCAAGAAAACTGAGAACACCAAAGAGGATGGAAAAGATGTCTTAAAGCTTGTGATACCTCTAAAGAAATGTGGTTTAAACTATAGTTTTGGCTTTAAAACATACTACATACTATGCTAGCCTTTGAAAGGAAAACTGACGAAAGCTAATGTTGAATAAAAAGGTCTGAAATTCATTTTTCTTGTACAAATACTCCATGTCCTCATGTCCTGAAGGCATATATCATATAAAGTACTTACGCAATGAAAAAGTTATGAAACGTAATATAGAGTCACGACTGTTGACTGTGTCTTATTACTTAAATTATCTGTAATGCGCATTCAACTGAATCCATTAGAATTTCTTAAGTAGCCATCGGCTTGTTTTCAGGAATTTATTATTACTTGATTAAACATATTAACTTTCTTTCTTATATGATCACTGTGATTACCCTTGTATAAAATACGCATATGTATATATAGCGATGTATGTTTGTATTGAAGTACTATATACATTTGACATTTCCATTTCGTGGAATATGTGGAGAATCAAACCAAAGTCTTTCATGAACCATTTTCTCCATCAGATTTCAACACAACACACTACTTGGAAGCAGAAACCCTCTTTCTTTATTATTATTTACTTGTTTCCAGATTCACGTGGTGTTGCGACATCAAACAAGTAATAGTGAATTGAAGTCTCATAAGATGAAGTGAGTATGTGGTTACGTAGAAGGGAGCTGGAAATTAATGAACATTGATTTTGTTTACCCATTCCCATTACACGTGCGGTGAACAATATGATAGCTTCTTGGAAACTAGAACTTGTGTATCACATCACATCACACATTTCCTTAAGCAACTTCACTTCTTTGTTATATGATCACTGTTGATTACTGATGCCGATGCTGCTCAGTGTATTGTAACCTCCACATAAATAACATCTTTCCGTTACCAATTATTTTTTGGAATCCCACAGCAGCATTCTTAAACTTGTAAATGATATATATGGGGAAATTGATATCAAGAAAAATTGGCATTTCACTCTACCAAGCTTACAGTGCACTGCAGTTACATGAGCTAGGCTAAATAAAGGTGAATCCAATACATTTCACTAATGAATATGAAGTTGATACTCCAGTTTTTAACGGGAAAATTTGTAATCGTATTCCAACTGAGGAAGTTAGCTGTGTAAGAAACTTCGTACGTAGCTGTATAACTTTCCAGAAAAAATAAAGAGCAGCAGGTTGGAGAAAACGTGCAGCATATTATTACGGTATAATTGTGTAAGATATTCTTCCATGCTGCAGTTTTAGATTTGTCAAGCTCTGGAATCAAGCAGCAGCTCTCCACTTTTTTAAAGACACAACTTGGAAGCCCAAGCCCACAGAAAGAACGAATGAAGAGTTATTTATGAGCATTAACATTGTGATCATGAACATGAACAACTGATGCATCATAATGAACTCGGTAATTATTATGGAGTCTCATAATAATAATCATATCATCACGCTAAAGCCTCATCACGTTGAAGAGCAACAGCCTCATGATGAGAATGTTGCTTTTGTGATTTGTCAAATGGCAAGATTGTATTGTGTTTGCATGTAAATTGTCTGGAACGAAAAAAAAATCCTGATTGAAAACACACGAGTGTAGGAAAGTGTAATATACTATGGAGTTAGAAGAAGTCCTTGATAAGCAGAAGCATGCATATATTACATTATGTTTGCGATGACTCTGTAATAAGTCCTTGTTTCAGCAGCCACAGCATGGCTCGTTCGTAATATGATGCTAAAATATGCCATTTGATCTAATCTAATTTGAAAGTCATGCAACATAGTAACTTTTATGATTATGATGCACGCGTCGCTGCAATAAGATATGGATGCTTAAAAATAGTTTCCTATAATATGCTTCATTTGCTGTGCTTTTGTTCCATGGATGGAACTTTGAAGTTTTCTGAGATTCCCTACAATAATATCCAATAGGCAGATTAAAGCATTCTTCTGATTGATGCTAACATCGCATATGAGCTGTGTCATTTACATGGAAGTCAGAATAATATGAAACAAAATCATAGCTAACTCAAGCATACAGCAGCAACAAAAGCTCAGCGACTAGATTAATTCTGATGATCTGTTTCCATTATGAATTCCCGGGGTAGATTCTGAAACAAAAACCTTTATATGTCACAACAAGAAAAACTTATTGTGTATTGGGTGCTTGATCATGGCGGATGTATATATGTTATCCTGTATATATTACGATATATGTCATCACTATTTTTTGTCCACATGCATTATGGATGATAAATGGAACGGTTAAAAACTTATCTTACAACGCTAAGTGTACACTATAGTTGTATTTATATCAAGAGTATTCATTTTTTGACATTTTAAAGTTTAAAGTGAGATGACAATGACACCAAATGGCACTGCTGAGCTGAGTCATGGGTAGGCAATTTGTTATCGTTCTTATGAAAGCTATAAACACAAAAACACATCGGGCCAGAATCGAACATTGATATGCATTTACTGTGGGCTGAAAACACTTGAATTTCCTGGAAACAAGTTCTTTTTTCTTTTTATTGTAATTTCATCTACAATATATGCGATATATGCGAGGTATCAAGATTTCTTGGAAGTGGGTGTATGTTAAGATTAAGATTAGGTTTAGACATAACGAAAGCAACAGATGCAGGGAAATAGTTACATGGACATAAGTTTTTCCTGTTATGCTCTCACTTTTTCGAAATATCCCTTTTGTACAGATAAAAAAACTAAGTTGAGCCATTTCCTATCAAAAAGCTTACTTACAACATATATGTAATTTACTTATAAAAATTTCTCTAATTTTATTATGTATATGGTTACATGTATCTAGAAGGTAAAAACTTCTTGGAATGGAACTGGAGAACCAAATAATTATTGTAATTTCGTTAAAACATATAACTGCGGTTTATTGTGACCTTTTAATCTTACTGACGATAATGAAATTTGATACTTGCCGGAGTTGTATATAATATTCTACAATACTGCAATAAAACAGAACTTCAGCGCTTGCTAACTTTCTTTGGGAAAGTAATTTTATGGCATCGTAAGAAGAAAGGTATACAAAACCAAGTTGCTTTGTTAAAAATTCAGCTTTAATTTAATTAACAATGACATATGGTATATTATATGCAGAAGTATAAAAATGACGTCAAAAGTTGTTCATCACCGGATTCGTTTTGTTTTAAGGATTGAATGAGGCTAAAACGATAACGATGTGATCTTGAGTTGGAATGAAATGAAATGTGAGGAAAGCTTGATTTGAGCTTCTCTACCGATAAAGTCTTAATCAGCCTTGCTGTCATCAAACATATTTTGTTATTGCTGCCTTATCATTACACCAATTACATAACTTAAGTTCAATCGCGTGCTTATCTTGTGTTCCATGTTTGCTGCATGAACATTCGTATACATATTCAACAAATTTGTCGTACTGAAATAACTTAATTATTACAAGCAGAAAGTTTCACCAATGAATAATACTAAGAGGTGACATTTTCAATAAGCAAGTAGGAAGCAGAGATTTAGTTAAAGGCTGCAAATGAAGTTTATTACTTTTCTAGCGGAAACTAAAATGCCAGCATAAGTTAGACAGTAATAGGACAATAATAGGGTAGAAATAAGTTATAGTTGTATTGAAAATGAAATAGCTTATCATAATGAATGCCACAACAGGCAAAGCCAAAGTAGCTTTTCACGTTCCCCCGTTATGACAATTTATCTTTAGGGAACGTGTTAAGTCAAAATTAAATTTAACGTTTATACAAAAATATTTTACGAAGATACACAACTAAACAGATGCCATATTTAACAGTTTCCCTTTAAATCTTATAACTATATAAAACATATTTGTACGCAGGTATCTTCATAGTAATCTTGCTTTCATAATACATGTATATATCTCTACTTCACCTCTTTATTTAAATCAGTCCTTCCTACTTTGAAATAAAGCTACATACTTACGATATGAGTAAATATGATAATCGATTCAAGTTTTATATAATTGCAATATATTTGCCACTGCTCACAGTTAAGAGTTCATTGAATTCATGAATCGAATGGGCCAAGGGAAGCCCAAGATGTAAATATAATCCACATTTTAGAAAGCAATTCTGATATGTTATGCTACTTTTCTATTTGCCTTTACTTGTCAACCCCTTTTTGTGTTCTTGTAGGGAATGCTATAAAACCAAATTGCGAAATCTAATGCATTCGATGAGGGGTTCGTGTTAAAGTTAAAGGAAGTGTTGTCTTCTTCGTATTTACGCTTCGACGATTTCCAGAACACTCAATTCAAGGAACTTGATTTCGAAACTATATCAAACCAAAATATAATACTGTTGACAAAGTCTGTTTCTGCGGCTTCAACACCAAGTACCTATAGGACTTTTCTTGTTACTCAATCTGATTGACATAGTTCTGATGGGTTGATAAACATATTCCTGGTAGAGAATGTTTTATGCATTCATGCATCCTTATGACATAAAAATGATATTATCTGATCAGAGTTGGGGATGACAGAAACGAAACTTTTCATTACAGTATTCTTAGTTGAGATAAGTCAATAATAAGCTACGCTCAGTCGCAAACATGAAGGATTAAAAATATTTTGGAAGGTTATGGTTTGTCCATAGTTTATATGCAACATGAAAATCAAGTGAACTTGGCAAGGTTATTTGACAATCATCATATATAACATCGATATATAGTATGTTGTCAAAATCTAAGAAATATATGCACTTGTAAGATCGCCTTCAACGTTCTGACCTGAAAAACACATTTTGTTTTATTAAAGAGAGATTGAACGTATTGGAAAGTTGATAAAATGACGAATTTGACCGAATCAGAATGCCAAGAGTGGGAACAGAACCATATTTCGGTCATGATATTTTGATTGCCAACCAGAAAGTGAATAGAGTGCTTGTATGGTTGGGATTGAAAAGTCTTTCTTCTCATATTTCAAAGCAAATCCAGGTTGTATGTACTTGTGTAGTGTTATTTTGTCGGGATTGCCGATGCTAGCAGTTCAAAGGCTATAGAAGTTAAAAACTTGAAGTATAATGACATTTCATTGGTAATAGAGCAGAGTTTATGTAGTCGGTATAACTAAAAATACATGGTAGTTTCATCAACGTGTTATATGAGACTTGCAGTCAGTAAACTTCACAACGGTATAAAGTATCAGTATAAAAAAGAGAGGAACATTATGCGTAATACATTAAATACAGAGAGAGACAAGCATACTTGAATGTAGTTACAACTTGCAAGCACTAGCAGCAATGCTAAAAGCTTCTCAATATCTCGTTGCGTTTTCGCTAGCACACAAAGCTCGCTTTGTTCTATTAACACAACTAAAGGAGCACTTTCTGTAGCCTTAATTTTCATAATTTCAAGAAGAGTTACGCAAGATTTACACTTTCAACGTTACACCTGGAATGAAATTCACATAATAAGCATTCGCATAAGTAAGGCAGACATGTGGGTAATGTTAATGTAGATATTGTAAAAAAATATGTAAAAGTATTTACTCCTTTCATATTGAATACATAAAAGATGGCACCTAGTGGCTACTGGTGGGCGTAATTACAATTTTAGATAGAAATCTGGGAAAAGACGGAATATTGCTTACAAGCAAAGCGGCTCACCTCAACCAAATGCATATCAATTTGGACGCATTTTGCTTTGTGGTTCGACATTCAGAGGGTAATTGTCATTTGAGAATATTGCAAATCCAATTTTCCGGTCTGCTCTAACATTGCATTACTACTGGTTCGGTTATGCAGATAGATAGATGTAAGATCGTAAGATAAATACTTAAGACTGCAATTTTTTTATGCAGGTTACGCTACGGATATTTATGCGTTTATCCATCCATCCACACCATGCCACTTTTTCTCGTCCCATTGCATTGCATTTCATTGTACTCGTGGATAAATTTTGCCCAACTAACTTACTTTTTATAACGCACCGTCGTCTTGAAGAATAAAGATGGGTTGATGGGAAAAAGAAACAAAGTAGGATGGAATGACAAAGGCAAAACCAGTCTCGGTAAAATTACGTAAGCTAAGCACAAGCCCAATCATTTCAACTTTTGTCTTGAATTTGTATGGATGAAAAAGTATGAATAGTATAGTATATAGAGTGGATCCATTATGCCGATGGAAACTCACAGGACCTTAAATAAGTAGGTAGTCAGCATTTCCTGTACAAATAAATACAATACATTCAACATCACTCCTTCCATGCACCCAGCAAACACGCAACGAATCAGATATATAATATTATAATGGTTACTCTAACTCTCATCAAAACATCAGCCCATGCATATTAATGAATATATATGGAGTGTCTACATTGCCTTTCTTCCAAAGTAAAGTATCCACATCCCCAAGTTCATATAAAAGACAAATTTTTTATACACTAAACTAAACTCTTCACTCTTGCTATATAATATAGGCTTGCTTCACACGCTCACAACTGAGAACAGAACGGCATGTTATAATGATGGTGTGGTGGTGTCGTAAGCAAATGCTGATATTAAAAGAGGATACTATAATATGCCTACGTGCTTCAACCCAGTGAATATTATATTTTTTGGTAGTCCAAGCCTAAGGTATGCACTATGCATGCAGCAACAGTGGAGGTACATACGTAACTCCGTATAAAATCGTGTAATACTTTTACTAACATGCATATATCATATATCATCAACTTTATACCTTAGTGTGTGCCGTAGTAGCAGCCTAGCAGCTCTTCGTAGTGAAGGAAAACACACGTAGTAGAGGATTCAATCCAACAACGAAATACCATATCCATCCAAATGTACATGTCCTAAACACATCACTCACATTATATTTCGGCTAGTAAGTTATGTGTCTTGGTCTTCTTGTTTTTGCTCCTCATTCTATCCTCTTCTGATTTTTTAAACAATATATTTACTTATATAAAATACACATACATCCTCACTCTCACACTCATTGAATGAGTAAAAGAGTTGTGAGAGAAGTAGAGTGGAGTGGATGGAGTATTATATGCAGTAGTTGTGCTGTGAACCTTGTGAAATACGAAGGTTGATCTTTGGTCATTATCCCAGTTTACTTAGATACCTAGATTTTCTATTCTGTAGAGCCATCCCCTTAATATTATTACCTCTTCTTACTATCTTATTGCGAATACTCTACTCTGAATTGAACATTGAATGAAAGCTACGTATATAGTACGTGCGTTGCGTTTTGTGCTCTTTTCCCTGAATAATTAGAGTAATACATTTGAATCGGTCCGATTTTTTAAAAGTTGAATTAAAAATCCAATTAAAGGGCTCAGTTCTCCATTGAAAGTGAGTTTGATATTGAATAGGAGGAAAAATTGTCAGTTTTCTTTGATTGGTCGATGAGGGTGACGAAGGTGAGAAGGAAATATTGAAGGTTAGTAATACAGATAGAGTAGTGATATTATAGATACTTACTAGAGAGTCTATAGGAGAATGATATGTATATGGTATGGTGGTCACTGCCGTCCGTGTGTTTTTTTCATGATGAGAATAGTACTGGGAAGGAACAAGGGATAAAATGTTTTTCATGGAAATTCTGACGGCAAATATTAAGTGAACAATCCATCTCCCTTCTGCTCCCCATATCCGAACATTTTGTTTCCTTTTATAGTGTTTTCATCTCTAATACTAACGAGTTGTATCGGTCTTAGGTACTTACTAAGCTAAAGCTAAGCTATAGATACAGAATACAGACACTACGCTAATGTAGGTATCAAATCCTGACTTGACGTTGACGAGTTCATTGTGTTTTTGTCCAGTTCGGCAGTTTTTGCAGTTAGTCAGTTTTAGTGAAGGCAAAACACCTGGGTTTCGTTTCTATATTTTGAAGAGTTATGTAACGATTTTAACAATTTAGGATAAAGAATTGCAAAAGGGATAGGCATCGATCGTTATTCGGTGCCTAATTTAATTCTGTAGTCTGAAGTTTGAAGGCGGAATTTTTGTGCAAAAGCTTTTTAGCATTTCAATTTGAAGCGTGAGCGAAAACACATTTCTTATTCAGTTGGGATAATCACAGAATCATCACACAACAACCATACCACCGTAATTGTCAAAATTGGCCGAAAACAATTCTCACAAATTTCTTCAAGGTCAGGCGAGGTTGTTGTTGTAAGCTTTGTGTGTTGTTTATTTAGTCTTTGTTGGTCACCAGGTGTTAGGTACAACTGTTAGCAGCCTTTTATCGGTATTTGGCTAGAGAAAACGTTTTCAGTCAGTTTTTTTGTTTTGTGTTTTGTATTAATTAGTTTAATTCAGGCGATAATAACTAATAGGTATAAAAAAGACCATAAACCAGTTATTCTGTCTGAGTTATAAATGCCAAGTTGCTCCTAATTTTAAAATACAAAATAATAAGTGACCAGTTATAAGTACTCTTACGTGAAAGGTTGAAAGCAGTTCATTAATTTTTAAAGTGATTTTACTGCATTGCAGGATTGGGGATAATTGAAAAATATTCATCATGCATACATTAGTGGAGGTTCCGGTTGGTTCTAATGGGGGAACCCATGTGCCAGCATTTCTTGCAAAACTCTGGAAAATTGTGGACGATCCCTCAACAAATGATCTCATCTGCTGGAGCGACGTAAGCCATTTTTTTAGTACATTATTCAATTCTTGAATCTATCAAATTTGTTATAACATGTGAAAAGGTTAATAGGTTAGGCAAAAATCAATCATTAGTTGATTGTTAGTTCGTTTTGCAAAGATGAAGATCAAAGATTTCTTTATAATCAATAATTTATGCATGTATCACTAAAAAATAAGTACAAAGTTGCTAAAATTGTTTACAATGTGCATGCAATGCATTTAATTTTGATTTCAGTACGTGTTTTAGAGTACACTGCGTAATGTTTCGATAAACCTATCATATTATTATGTTCCTACCTTCCTTCAACGTTAACACATTTTCATTGCGTTGAAATAGTCTAATGAGGCTAAAAGTGCTTAAGCTGCACATTGCACTCTATAACAATTGCCAGCTCTATTTTGACTGTGTGGGAGTGGGATAAGAAAATTTTTGGTCAATGCTTTCACAATATAATGACCATTTATGGTCAGGGAGAGTAGAGGATTGTATTTAGACTCCCACACTGATCCTAGTGGTGTCTCGAAGGCATAGTATAATTGGTCACCCTTATGTTACAGGTCTGCAAGTAAGACCTACGAAAATTATTGAAACATTGAAAGTAGTAAGTATTTTATTGATATAGCACGCTAGGTACTCCCACTTGCAGTGAAAATAATGGTGAATGGTTGGATAAAGAAAAATAATACCAGAAAACCTGAAAATGATGAGCTAAAATGAGTAATGAATTGAACATGACAAAAGCAGTTACGAGCCATAAAACCAAGGTTTAATGTTGCAAATTAGTTTATTAGGACCGATAAAAACGTTGACTTTTATGCTGCATGATATTATAGAATAGTTTGAATGCATGATTGAACGTTTATTTGTCGATGATTGATGAAATTTAGATGATCAATGATTCAGATTTTCCAAAGTTTGCTTTAATTATATGGATTTTATTTTACAGATGGGAAACAGTTTCATAATTAAAAATCAAGCAAAGTTTGCGAGGGACTTGCTGCCACTCTACTACAAGCACAATAACATGGCAAGTTTCGTGCGACAGTTAAACATGTGTAAGTTTTATTGTGTTTTTATATTGTACTATACAAGTTTGGGATAATGATCATGAAGTTTTGAAAAAAAAAAATTTATATCGATCCATTCAGATGGTTTCCATAAGGTTGTTTCGGTGGAGCAAGGAGGTCTTCGAGTTGACAAGGATGAAATGGAATTTGCCCATCCATTTTTTCTAAAAGGTCAAGAAGCTTCGCTGGAATTAATTAAAAGAAAAGTAAGTTTGGAACTCAAAACAAAGCCTTTGAATCTTAAACATTCAAAACCTGTAATGCTTTTGCTTTATGTATTTACTTAATTTAACTATTGCAGATACCAGCATCAAAACACGAGGAATCCCGTATTCGACCGGATTCTCTTAACAAGGTTTGTTTAAAATATGGGAATAAAAAATGAGAAGATATATTTTAAACTGTTTAACAGTGAAGTTTTTAATTTGATGACCTAACAATGTACAATATTTTGGTGTATAAAGGTACTTCTTGATGTCCGTCAAATGAAAGGACGACAAGAAACTATGGATAATAAGCTACTCACAATGAAACGAGAAAATGAAGCGTTGTGGCGTGAGTTGGCGTCTTTGAGACAGAAGCATGCTAAGCAAACGCAGATAGTGAGCAAGGTAAGGGTCACTTTTATAAATTATCATCATCCGTTTGTAGAACTATGTATTCCAGCTTCTAGCACGTTGTAATTAATATCGAGTCGAATAATTTTTATTATACAGTTGCTTCAGTTCCTCGTTGGTATGATGTCTCAACAAACGCCCCGTCTTGCATTCAAACGTCGAATGCCTCTCATGCTTAATGATAAAGATGGTGTGAAACAAAAACTTTCAAGAACGGATGTAAGTGTAATCGAAGTATATTTACTTTTAAAACATCTTTAACACTTGGAATTTTTGAAATAGTATTATTAATCTTGAAATAATATAAATTAGGCAAATGAGCCAACTGGACCAGTAATTCATGACGTAACGGAATTGTTGGAGTCTGATGATTCTGTAGAAGCTTTAGAGGACCAAGAATACACTATAACTACCGGTGGAACAACAGACGCCAAGTTTAAAGATACCAGCCCTTTGAGTGCACCTTCGAAAAGTCCGTACTCTGAAACTGTTGTAGGAGGTAGCTTGGGACCAGAAAGCCCGGAAATGTTGTTTTCTGTCAACCCTACAGTTGCTTCGCCTGGACCAATTGTTTCTCATTTGCAACAAGCTGTGCGTAATATGGAACATAGCAAACAGCAAGGTGATCACTACAATCCAATGCCGTTTTATAATATTGTTTAAAAAATATAAAAACACAGTTCTTATTAATGATTTCTTGATTGTAGGTAAAGTTAAAGGAAAAACGCCTACCAAGAACACCAGATTACCTGGTCCACCAATAGCATCAATAAAACTAGAACATAATGTAGGCTTCCCTAAAAGCCCGAACAACGTTCAACAGAGTAAGATTTTTATTTTTTACTACATTGCTTATCTTACATTATTTCATAACTAGCTTTTAATTGGTTTCTAAAACAATAGATTTTCAAATAATTATTGTAGGCACTATTCAACAACCTCAGCTTCTTCAAGTTCCTGTTATGTCACCGATGGCATCTGTACCACAAACATCTAACACCAACACGGTCCCAACAACGCTGTATTTCTCTGCTCCTGGAGTTGCTGAACCGGTCCAGGTTGTTTTGTCGATTCCGGATCAAACCTGTACAACTGTTCCAAGTACATCTCATGTTGCGACTCCAGTTGTGGTTCCCAGCACTAGTACAACTAGCATTGGAAAGACATTGACTCGTCCTCAACAGCCACCTCTAAATTTACCTGCGAATAAACCTACATCCGTGCACAATAACGGATTGGATGTTATTGGAAGGTTTGTTAAAGTGTCTATAACGAAGTCATGGTGGTGCTTTCTTTACTATCTTTGTTTTAGGCATCAGCGTCAGCAGCTATTTCATTTACTATTCTATTCTATGTTGTGATTTACGTACATTGCAATTGCTATTTGTTAAATTTTGCCTGTCTAAAAAAGGCTGTTGAGCCAACACTACGTGACGATGCTTGCTTTTTGGAAAGATCGTAGAAAATCATTGGAATGAAAATCATGAATGATGTGTTTAATTTTTTCCATTATAGAAATCAAGCCGTCAATCCCAGAATCCTCTTGAAATCGAATGGTAACGTAGCAGAGTAAGTTGGAATTTAAAAAAAAACATGACAGCCAATTTCAAAGTAAAGAAAATGATGCAATATTTTAAAGGTGTGGGGTCGAATCGAATGAATGAAAATCAATTTAACCTACGCTTGAATCCAAGAGTACTAAATGTTGACAACAAGTCAGCATCATTATGTGAGGGCTATAAATAAGGCTATTTAGTGATTTCAATGTAGCTGAATAAGCAAAATAAACATTCATTCAGGGGTGTTGTAGTTACTGTAAGACGGAGTTACTTCGAAGAATTGTATGCCGCTTGTTTTGGAATATTATGACAGGAGGAATGATTACCATTAGTTTTTAAAAAAATGTTTTCACCGAGGATAATGGGGATACAAGACAGCGTCATGGAATGCAGAATGTTACTAATCTTTTATTTCTGTACTACTAGTTATACAACTCAGGCATGTTTTATCAGTTTTCTATGAATGTCTTGATAGGTTACGTGGTATTTTTCTTAGTCACTTCATATCATTCGGATTGATTGTATGCTCGTTCCCTTATCACATCTCTTGATGCCCTGATCTGACAATATTTGGTGTCTGTTTTTGTACTTGTGTAATTTTAGTTCTGTTCAATGTGGTAAAGAAATTATATATTGTATTCTATTGAACGCACTGACGATTCTTTATGTACTTTTTTTGCAGGGAAGATTTGGGTGGCCATTTGGATGACGTTGAAGTAGGCTTGAGCCACTTAAAGGATCTATTCAAGGGAGACGACTATCAGGTGGATGGCGAAACGTTGATTGGGGTAAGCAATAGCAGACCTTTCAACTTTGGTGCAATTGATCCTGAAACTTACGCTCAGGTAAACACTGTCCACTATTCCCAAAACTTATGGAGAGCTTTATCAGTTGTACTTAAAAAACTGATGACCAAAACTAAGAAACGTAAAGTCTGATCGCACAGCGGAGGCCAGTTGGTTGAAAGTTGATATGAGAAGGGGTTTAAATTGTGTTTTTGGGAATTTAGGTGTGTTCTTTCTGTCTGTAAATATGTGTGCATTACTTACTTATGTGGAATGGCTTTGGAATTTTATACCAAAATATATGATGGACCTTTGTATAAAATTCATTGAAAAGCACGTCTGCTTGTGGTGTCTCGCTTTTCGCTTCACATGCATAGTATGCATACATACGTGTACATTTCCTCTCAGTGTTTTTAGATCATTTTCTTTTAGCTGTGTTATCAGATTAATTCAGTACAACCTGCTATTTGCTCTTCATTTGTTCAATTTAATATTGAATTTAAAGTGTAAGCTAAGTATATAAGATAGATGTAAAAAGTTTATATCACATGTAAATCTGGAACCCAGCATTGCAGCAAAGATCAGTGTTTGTGTTGATTGATGCAACATGTAATTCTACAGAATTTCACGTTTACATTTTTTAAACCGTTGTTCTATGTTTGATTGTGGCTTCTGATAACCATATATCATGCAACTGCTTTTAGATGTAGTAATTAGTTCTTATTTGTTTACTCTAAAGTAATTGTTGTGTTTCTTCAGCTTTTCAATGGAACTCACGCGTTTGACAACACCGAAAATAATGTGGAACAAAACCAACAGATGTTACAAATGGCTGCAGGTAAACTTCTTCTTTTTTAAATTGATCAGCTACTCGTTTTTGTTTGGTTTTTAATATACATTGGAACACGATTGTCAGCTTCTAATACATTATTATTACATTAATATTGACAGCAGGTGGAGGTGAGGGTGGGCATCTTGAAAGCCAAGAGTTGGTGACATATAATCCAAGTCTTTTTGAGCTGGCTGAAGATGACAGCAATTTTTTCGACGAATCGAGTAATATATTTTTAGATGATGAATTGGAAAGTATGCTAACTACAGACCGTAACAGTTTGAAACGCCAGGAAGGTCAGAATAGAGGGGTCGGTCAGCTATCATTTTCTGGTGTTAACTTGAATAATTCTTTTGTTAGTGGGCTCAATACACCCGTGGTATGTGAGCCCATCATTGGTCAATCCTCTTCAATCCCTGGAACCTCAGGTGCAAGTAAGAGGAAGAGGAAGTAGAAACTTTTATCAAAGAAACTAGGGTATGAGGTTTCTATGAAAAGAACTGTACAAGATGAAGTCTCTGTCTGCAAGCAGGAAGGAAATGAACTTAAAATTGTCCAGTTAGTTTAGTTTAATAGACTAGATAATAAGTAAGATTAAGAATGTATTTTATCAAGCACTAAAAAAAGTGTTGTATCAACTAATAACTTACAGGCGTATTTTACCTTTTTTTCTCGTGTCGCATAAATTTAGTGAGTACGTATAATTTACCTGTAATAATAAAATACTTGAACGTGCTATCACTGTAGTCCTTTTGTTAGTTAAGATCGAAATAATTAAAAATGTAAATTCATCACTGTGCAGAGGTTATAATAATGTTGTACATATTACAGCTATTGCTCTCCTGTTTCAACTGACCCGATGATTTTTTGAAGAGTTGAATTGTTTTATCAGGTTTCGATATCAAATACTCCTTACGTTTAAACAACACATCAACTAATTAAGCATACTTTCAATATATACGTTTATAGTTTTAGGTTATTAGGTATTTTAAATGGTATCAAGAAATAAGTTCAGAACCTTGAGTTGTCCTTTGTCCTTATACTAAATTTTAACTTGTCATTACGTTAGTTATCCTTGTATAATATTATGTTTGATGATATAGCCTCTATATAGGTTTTGTTGTGATTTTAAAGCGTTTAAGTAGGGCTAGAATTAGTGTTTATCACGATGTACATTTAATTTAATTTTAGTAAACGGCATATTATTATTTTAATACCTGTAATATTCTACAGGGAGGTGAAGAATATCATTTCATGTACATTATCAAGAATGTGACAATTCAGTAAAACTATAAAATAAATTAACAATGAAAATATAACATCTCCTCATCTCATTGTTGTTTGCATTTCTACATTACTTCAATTGGAAAGGTAACGTTCTACAAAATTAGTCGAGTCCAAAAAGCTCCAGTTGGAAGACTCGTTTCAAAACCAAGTTATGAAAGAAAAGTGTCAACTTTTACGATATATGGCTACTCATTGCTGCAAAATTGAAGATGCATACTAAAGGGTATACTTATGACTTTGGGGAATATCAATAATTCTAATGCCAAATTCAGACACCTCAAAATTATTCAAGGTCATAGTTCTACAAAGCACACGATTCCCTGCATCGATGGGTTAATTTTCAACACAAACATGATGGCTGCTGGACAAAAATGTAGTACATAAAAAATTTCAAATTAGAACATGGTTTCAGTTTTCGAAGAATGCATAATCCCGTATTCTATCATCAAATTATACACGGCTCTAATAATATTTTTTACAATGAATTCTCTTTCACTTGTCAAGTTGCATACACTTAAGCAGGTAAGTCGTCATATTAGGCATCAACATAAAAAGTTTGTGTTGCATCAGGCAGTTCCATCGCCAAAGGTTTGAGATGTACGAGTATATGCGTTAAACGAAATGAATGTGAGTAGAACAAACACAAAATGATTATGATTATATGGAATTTTCTGTTTTTCCCATATTCAGGCTTTTCACGCTTTAGTAATTCTCTTTTGTGTTTGAATATCATGACTGCAGCAACGTTCGTGATGTTTTGTACATGACTGAGGTGAAAACAATTTCTCTAGCTAGTTTTAAGATTCCTTGAGAGAATACATATTATGTGTATGTGCATATAACGTCAGACACTCAGGCAGGCATACTATATAAGCTATTTTCCCTGTAGGATAAAATACAATGTTGCCAGCTTTCCTCTTTATAGTTTGAAGAGACAAAAACAGATCGATATACTACACTACATTCTCATTTCGCTTTTAGATGGGCTGAATAAAAGCAGCCGATGGAAAAGCTTGTATATATATATTGTGGAATATTAGACTTTATGCAAACATACACTTTCATTTGAGTCTTTGTCATTCCTTTAGAGATGCGCTTATAAGGATGATTAATGCTCACAAAAGCGAACATCAACAATAGGATTGGGTTTTCAACCCATTAATTTTATTGCCTTGTTTGTATTAATTTTTTTTGTACAGTATTTGCATCCATGCGTTATAGATAAAAAATTCGGAATAGTACACAATTCACTTCTTTCATCAATGGTTATTATAATCAGACCATTCTTTGAAACAACATTTTATTCAGATGAGCGACACAAATGAAGGTACAAACAAGAAAACGAGTCACTGAAAATCAGAGCAGCAGTAGTATGAGTATTTAAGCATGAAAACACTAGTATTCGGCTTACGGATATTTCTTATGCTGGGGCATTGTGAGCACAAACTCTCCCGAAGCATGTTTGCTACATATATAATTGGTGTTGGAAATCCTACATTTCTGTCACAACTTGACATAGTTTTCAATGTCAAAACTAAAGATTCTGGTCATCATGTCATTTCAAGGATGGAGTTGAATAAGGAACATTCTAAAAGAAATAGGTGAGTTGAAAGAGATGAAAGAAGACCCATTTATCTCTTATGGTGATTTGAAATAGTATGCAATTACACTACACAAACACAGGTACAATAGTATTTACTTTAGTCTGAGCCAAGGGTCGCGCTAGCGTTTGGTCTCCGATTTGGCTGAAAATTTGCAGGAATATATATTTGGATGCGTAGATTACGAATCTGAAATCAGCAACCGGCGGTTTTTTCGTTAAAAGATTGTTAAAACCGGTTGCTGATTTCAGATTCGTAATCTATGCATCAAAATCTATATTCCTGCAAATTTTCAGCCAAATCGGAGACCAAAAGCTAGCGCGACCCTTGGCTCAGGACAAAGTAAATAGAACGTTACATGGAGTGCAGTGAAGCTTGTTGACTAAATTGAAAATTGTATCAATCCGCTAATAAACTTCACTTCACATGTGTACAACGAGTAGCACTGACAGGATTTGACAAAAAGTGTCTGTAACTCACTTCATTGAAGAATCGTGGCACAATTAACCACAAGGTCGTAAATCCAACTAAAAGCCAAGAAGATTCATAACTTTGACTTTAAAAACGTTCTCTTGTGAAGATATCCTGCTTTTAGTAGCTGCGCTTTCATAATGCATTCAATTCAATGCATTGTGGATTTTCACCTGAAGTGAAGTAACACATATAGCATTGCGTTGGTGTTCAAGATAGGTTTATCCTCATGTCCCCCTTAGTCCCCGAGTAACCCCTACACAATATATACAAATACAAACTCATTTTGGACAGGATGGGAGACGTGGTTTTGCTTATTCATTCATAGATTCTTACTGGAACAGCACCACCACTACCAATGCCATCAGCATCAGTGTATCGCATCAGCGTTACATTAAATGTGTTAGTAGTGTGTAATACAGTAAATAGCCTCAGCTTCCTCAAAAGGGTTCAACCAAGTTCATTTCATACAAAGTATTCGGCATGATCAGAACTATTGAAAAATGGGAAGTATCGTGAATGCAAAAAAAAGTCCCTTTGCAAGCAGGCGTTGATATAACTTCCTCTTCATACATAGTACATCTAGTCAAGAATAGGGAGACGGCCTGCTGAAATAAAACTCTTACGAGAAGGGAAGCTAGAAAGGAGTTAGTTTTACTATCTGAAGCCAAGCTCTCCTAAAAGCATATACTGCAACGAGAATCCAAGTCTGCACGAGAGAAGAATAGTGCATTTAGATGTAAGCGGGTCCATGGACAAAAGTCTTTTAAAGGAGGTGGTGTACAATATAAAGCCAGATGCAAAATCAACTTACAAATTCAATAGTTCGTTACGTAACTTTCAGGGGGCTTTTAGTTTCATTGCCTAAAAAGTTTCGGAGAAGCACCCAGTGCAGTGTAAAATCCAAAATTCTCAATGAAAGGAGTGAATAACACTGGATGTGTGCGTAAATGTACCATAGACACATGACAGCTCAAGACTTTGTTATATAAATAGATAACCATAAAATAGACTAAGAGTAGACCAAATTGCTGATAATGTATGTAAAAGGAGGAGTGGCTAGGAGCATAACACCCGCATAACTTTCTCATTGTAAAATGAATATATACATATAAAGTTAATGATAAAATGTTTCGTGATAAAGTATCTTTATATCGATCAACATAAATAAGAAAATAATGGAAAGCAAGAGGTTTTAGCTCTGGCAGTTGATTTGGGTAGGTCAGTGTTGAATAAAGTTTCATGAAGGTAGCGCACATGTTTTCTATGTTTAAAAAAACGTTATTTTACTCTATCGAACAGTAAAATGAAGTGCGCTTCAGAATGTTAGGACGGACAGTTGGGTGGGACTTTATAGATGATTTCGTTTCATTCTTAAAAAAAACTAGTAACACAAGCGTATATTTTTCCTTCGTGAACATTAATAGACAGTGGAAAATGTTATACAGATGCGGAGGAAAAAAACATGAAGTTCAATGTCAAGGGCACGCTGTCGACTCATTCATATATAGCAAGCTGGAATAGTGTAGCACATTGTAGATACTAGATACACATCATGTCATCAGGTTTTTTTAAAATCTGATGAAATTAAGTGATTGCAGTGATAGTCGTATATCTAAAAACATCTTTTAGGTACATTCGCCATTTACATTCGATGCAAGTAAATATCCCTGCAACATTATTGACTCCAACAGAGATGACAACAAGAGTCGATATTAAATTTAAGATTATGAGTCACATTATAATAAGAATGAAGTTAGCATAATAGCAATAAATATTACATGCAGTTGATGTCACCACATATTAGTACACATATGTATGATAATGACTTTTGAAATCAATCGACTATAATAACTGCAATGCAATGTTCTTCTTGCAGAATATGAAAATCTTATGCATTCAAAAGTGTATGTAACGTGAAATGTTCAGAAAAATGGGATTCCGAAAGAATGATAAAAAGTGGCAACATTGCTTTCAAGAGCTTGGGCAACTTTATATATTTTTACCTAACAAACACAAACAGTAAGCATTTGGAGCCACTAACATCGCATAACATATCACGACAAGAATCCACAGAAATAGGATATTTTTTGTGCATTGCATATTATTATGTGTACATAACATATACACAGTCACTATACTGCTGCTACATCACTGCAGTAAATTTATCCTTTTACAACATACCATGAACATCAAGCGCAAAACGCATTTCCTTTATGCTTCTTGACTACAAAAGTAATCCAAGTCAAAAAAACATTTGGCTAAAGTACAAGTTGAAAAACTGGGCAGAACGAATTATTTCAAGCTCTCGACAGCAACTCGATTTAAACCTAAAAACACGTATGAAAGGAGATTTAGATTTAACAAATAAAAAATATCGACCACATCATTGCATTAACATATGTATGTGTAATGCTTCACCATTGTATGTTTGTGCATATGGTTTCTAGCAAAAAAAAATTCAAAAGCGAGTACGAGAGAAGAGCTAGTAGCTCTTCCCTTGCCCATAAACCGCTTTCTGAAACATCAACACAACGAATGAAATCGAAACGAATGCACACTGCAAGAGTAGAGTAGTGAGTGATACATGCATAAATTCACAAAGGTAAGTAAAGTAGCGTAGCGTATTTTAGTTGATAGTTATAGTACGTGTTATGTTATAAGGAATGCGAGATGAGATGTAACATGTGGAGTTTTCCTATAAAAACATACCTTACAAAACAAGAACTGAGAACATTGTATTTAGGCACTAAGCATAACATCAACATCCAATCTTTTCACATCCTTATATCCTACACACACTCTTCAATAACAGAACCGTAAATGCATATATATATGCGAGAAAGAGAGAGAGAGCATAATATGAATGTAATGCATTGGGGGATATAAATGAACAAAAACCAACTTATGCTGCTTATCTGTATAGGATGCGGATATTTACTCCGCTCCCAAGCAAATGTAACAACCTCCATCAACAAGACAAAAAATGGTTTTGAGGATGTGTGCATGCAAGATGAATTGAAAATGTTCTCAACATCAGCCCTCCTCCCTACTTGGTACACACTATATAGATGGGACGAAATGGAGCCCCTTTTGGTACGCCAAAATGTTTGAGATGACCGAATGGGTTGGCCAAGGGAAAAATTTTTGGGGCTCGTTCCCGAGCTCAAGCAACTTGGGCGAGTAGTACATGTTGAGGTTGCAATGAGACCGGGAGCGCACACGGGGACTTTCCTCCAATCCTTATATACAATACTGAAAGAGAACTGTTAAACGTAAAGTAAAGTATTTTTGTGCTTAAGTGAACAAGGAAAACAGTGAAGTAGTAAAGAGAAATATGAGTGGTGGTGGTTGTGTGGTGGTCCGAAGTGGTGTTGGTGGTGGTGCATAAAAGAAGGTGATGTGATATGTCGTTTCAAAGGAAAACTCTTCTCTCCTTCACCACCACATATACATATAGTCATCTGCACTGCAAGAAGGAATAAAACCAAATCAAAATACAAAAAATAGAGCTTCTGCAAAAGAGAATCAGGCCTTGCCCTCCCAACTCTCCTATTATCATCATCAGCATCAACAAACGTTTTATATATCTTCACCTCCTTCTTCTCCCTCTCTGGATAATGTAGAGAGAGGCGAGAGACGGCTGAAAACATTTAGTTTTTCTGCACATACATATACTACTACTATTATGCTCCCAATACATTACGCTACAAACAAAAATAATGTGATGTGATGATGATCATGTCGATGTCAAACTTGAGGTAAAACCCCAGCAGCGGTAGCAGCACCTGCCTAAAAACATTATTATTATTATTCCTTCTGCAAAGTGAACAAGACGACAAGTTGAGGAAAAAAAGTTATGTTATGTTATGAGCCAGTTAGTTGATGGTGGAAGTTGAGAACCTAAAGAACTCCCACACTACCTCCAATATCAATACAAATTTTGGGTTTTATGTAGTAAACCCAGTACATCAGCTTAAAATAATGAAGGAGTACCTTTTCCCTAAAGTACCAAATTGATGAAACTGGCTGGATAACAGCATAGCAAAAAATGGAATTACATGCTTGATGAACACATCATCCAAAATTACATTTGTTCTTAAGTCAAGAACAAAAAATCTGGAGCAGCTGCATAGAAATTGAATCTTTGATATATATATATATAGTTTTATATATATTATCTGTCGAACACATAAATGTGCAGTTTCATCTTGATGTTTTGGAACATGAGATGATGAACAGTCAACACAGTACAGATGTACTTGGTTTGCAAAGGATGCATGAAACTATTCCTTAAAAAACGGACATCTGGATACACTCGCGTCTGTCTACTAGCAGTAGTAGTAGTAGCAAGACATTGCAATGAAAGCTTTCCCCCGCTCTTCTCCAATCAAAGTATCAACTCGAAAGAAAGTACACTTGACTAAAAGATATGAATGTTGTTGTAAAATCAGCTTCACAACGGAATCTATTGTCAAAAAGATTTGTATCTGCAAAAGTTTACAAGAATTTATGTACATTCATGCATCACATCACGCGCTCCACATGTGACACCAAAAAAAGTTTTCCATGTTGTAATCGATGAAAATAAATAACAATAACGTGCGGGCTTTTTTGCCAGAAGAACACATTTGATGACTTGATGGAATCCTGCAGACTACTCAGAATACTATTTTGAAACAAAACAATATAAAATGATTGATATTTATTATCAACGTGGTAGGCAAAGAAAACAACTTGTTTGGAAATTAAAAGATTATTCAACGTAATCCCAAGAATAATTTCCGTCAACGAGCGTTTATTTTAGGAGCTGTTCTTCAACAACTACATATACTTTTCAAATTGAGTAAGTATTCATGGAATTATCTTTAATTTAATCTTTTTAAAACATGATGACAGTTGGTTGCGAAAATATAAATTCAAAATTCAGGTTGCAAAAGAATTTTTTGTTTTAAACTTTTTGCATCCCACCTTATATATGCTTATATATTATGTAAAAATGTAAAGTAGAAATGTTACAGGGTGAGGTTTTAACATGATATTAATGCATGTCGCAAAATTTATTGCTTTTGTGGCCTTCAATATCTGTTTTATAGCTTGCAAACTCTTCAAATCTACATTTTGGGGCTATTTGCTCAAATTACAGCTTGAAATACTTGTAAAAATTATTAATAACCAGATGCCAATATTAAGCCCGTATTACCTATGTAAGAAAAGCAGTTGATGGTGAAAATTGTACATATATATACTGCAAATGCGTAATTCATTCATGCATGGGATTTCTATTACTATATTATACACATTTCTTACTTCAATTCACAACCCAACATGTTGACAGTTGACAGCTATCAAATGAAATCATGTAAAGCAAATATTATTATTACCTAACTAAATGTGTCAATGCTTTACCCGAAATGTCTGCTTTACTATGTTAAATATCAGTCCTTAGTAAAGTCGTAAACTTGCAGTTTAATAATATTAGTTTTACTTAATCAAACAAATTAAGGAAGAAAGCCCAAGAAAGTATGTTGAATAATGTATTGTATGTAGGTTAATTATATGACATTCACGGGCTAGCAAACAAGTCTCAATCATAGATTAGCAAGCAGTCAGAACTACATTGTAGCTGGCTACAATGTATTCAAAGATAAGTGCAATTACGGTAGGCTTTATCAACTCAAGGAATTGTCATGTCTTCATGTTTTTATTATTGGCAAGTCCTGTTTTATTTACTCGAATGTTTTGTAGTTCATTAGCGCGTAACATTATGTTGATATAATGCGTGCATGTATGTGGGTGTATTGTACATTTGGTTCATTATCTTTCATATAGCTTGTCAGTGCCAATGCCAATTCAGTCAAACTTTTTTTTTTGAATTGGATGAGTAGAATAATGTAAGCATGCAAATAAATCGTTACGCAGGTAGTACTGGCACGCAAGAAGTAAAATGAGACGGGTTTAATGATGAGAGGCTTGCTATTAAATTGTATATTTAGTCCATAATTCTATAGGAGGTTGTAGGCAGTGAAAAGTGAATTATGATATCGCAATATTTGACTTACTCTTTTATTGGAACTTTTAAGGATATTAGAAACATGTCTGCAGTTCTGGGAATAATTTATTTTGATTGTGAATTGAACGATTTCTGGTTTTGCAACTGAAGAGATATATATATGGAGTAGATAGGTATTTGCATATTAGTCTTACATGGTACATCTGCATATTACATGATTGGTGAATGACATTCATCTAGATTGTTTCTCCATTCAGAAGAGCATACACAGCGTCTGCCTATTCATCTATGTATTTTGTATTCTGTCTCGTAATATCTTCAATGTATGCAAACTACATCACAAACACAACCGACAGTTGTGTGCAGTACGCGCATGAACTATAAGTGAGGTTGTGAATAAATAAATAAAAAGCATTAATGTGTTTAATGCTTCTGAAGCGGATATTATGCTCGCAGTCAGACATCATTGTTAAAAACGCCTTCTTTGCAAGATTTATGACTTTTCACTTGAATACATACACTCAAAACCCTTTCCCCTTTCTTTTGGCAGTATGGAATGGAAACTGGAATCTACCAACAATATAATAGTATGATAAGTGTGAGCTCATGGAATTGGAAAAAGCTTTTCTAGTTTATTTTTGCTTCCTTTGTTGTTTATCCATTAGCATATGCATAATTCATTTTATGATGGTGAGAAAAAACTAAATAATTTACAAGTTTCCATTCGCTTCAGGTTCCTTTTTTCTAACTAAACACACGCATACACTTATTAATAACAGCCCGGGGGGTACTTCAAACTATACAGAATATAGAAATATTTATGTCGTAAATGAGATCACTAATTTCGAGCCCTAATTTTTATGCCCGGTGCTGTTCTCATTTTGTGAGAGAAAGTACATAATTTATAGAAACCACATCGGGTCGAGTTAATATGCATGATGTTTACAGATATTTCAAAATTACAAAGGGATATCAGCGTTTAGAGTGACAGTGCATGTTACTTTATAATATGCATACTACTATATGTGTTCATTTTTGTTTGGAACACGGTAAAGTACATGGTAGATTAAATAGTGCGCTATACTATTCAACAATAATGCACGTCATGTCATTCTTACATTAAAGGTTTCTTTTTGTAATATTGACTAGTCGATTGAGGAATGAAAAAAACACTTTTTTATCGATTCCAAGACTATCCTTTTATGTTCAATCGATGTAGGCTTAGGGCTTGAGTTTGTAGATTACCTTGTGTGTGCGAAAAGTGCTTGAGGGCAGAAGAATTTTATGGAATGTTGATCTCTATGGTCTCTTCTTCATAAGGATTGATGAGGATGAGGGGAATGAAGAAGATGCACGAGTGGCACAAAAGAAAAAGTTTCATGTTTATTTAGACCATTCATCCAATATCGTCTAAATGATGATAATGGCGTTCACAAATGGAAATTTTAGTTCTTAATCAAAATCGGTCACGATTTCCTATAAATAAGTAATATCATAAATGTACATTGCTACATTACATTATAAATATAAACTACAATAAGGATTGTGAGAGTGAGACAATGCCACAAGATCCTTATGTGTATTTACACACACACAATCCTACTACCAACTCTACTGCATCATAAAAGTTCATTCATGCTTGCATTATGTATATCATCACATCTCATCATAAATGAAATCTCAGAAGAATCAAGCATCTTTCTGGTAAAAGGAATGTAGATTAGGACCGATGAAGAAACGTCGAAAAAGGAGAGAATATTTTGTACGTTGCTCTGCTTAAAGCTGTTGAATATGCATGTGGTTTATAGCTCCAGGCAAAATATTTTTTATGATGCTCAAAGTGCCTTCACATCACATCCACAAATATTCATACCGTCAAAATCTGTGAACTACCTCTTATAAAAAATGTTGAATGTTGGTAACAATAATATTCATCGTGGATGAAAGAAAAAGATCATGATGAAGTAAAAAAAAGGATTCAAGAAGTTAGAGAGATGAACTATAATGCGACAAGCACATGAAAGATCCTAGAAATATATTGGCATATAAAGGCTCTATATTTACTGCATACAGAATTTGTTCAAATAGTTGATAAAATGAAATTGAGATAGAAATATGATACATGCATAATGCATAGTAAATGTTCTTTGTTGTAGGCTTCTTCAGAATTTCTTCTATAGATAAGAAATACGAAATCATGGAAAAATAGTAACATGATATACAGACTTATTTGAGGAATGGGAGTATTCGCTTAAATGTCATCCTTGATACTTGATCATAAATATAGCTATCAACTATACATTTTTCTTCATTCTAAGAAATTGTATGAACACTCTGTACTCTACAACATGCTACACATTTGTGTATTTGTTACAGCAAATTCAAAACGGTTGCTGTCTACACATTGATACATTCGCTACATAGCATATATTTGCATCCAAACTTCACACACACGACGGTATTACGTAATGGCATTATTCCATTACCAAGAACATCCCAAATGTCATGTAGACGAGTGACTGTCAGTTACACTGCTGTCTTTGGGCTTTTAGTTGAATTCCTTTTTCGAAACACAATTCGTCTTAAATCGGCAACTGTGATGTAAACTCTTCAATGTATGAGTAGATGTTGTAATAGTAGCAAACGACATTTTTCCACTAAACTAAACTAGTTAAGCTCAAAGAAGTATGCTGCTTACATTTTACTTACTTAATACTTACGGACCATTATGAATCATGACAGAGCACGCAGGATGAGAATACGCAAAACGAAACAATTTTCAAAGCGTTACAAATGTAAAACACTTTTTTAGCTCAAGAAGAGTTTTTGCGCTCACATCTCTGGTGTTCGTACTCTCATTAAAATAAAATGAGTGAGAGGAAGAAAAGGAAAAGTTACTTGGTCTTTGTTATTCGGTATAGTATGTATTCTATATGAACAAGAACAGAAGTTTCTTCTTACGGAAGTGAAGAGTAGTTTTCAAACAGATGCATTTGCTCGGGACACATAATAATTCATATTCATACACACTCAAAAAAAATAAATTTCCGTTTTTGAGACTTGCTTAGAGTTAGGATTCGTTCATTACGACAATTGATGGAGAGTGCAGAGCCTGAATAACTAATAAGTATATGTGTGTATAAAACATAAAACCGTACATTTTTTTCATTCTAGGTAATTGTCAAGTAGGTACTATACGCTTTCCTTCACTTTTCTGTCTTCTTTATCTCACCTTTTCCCACGAAGTTGGAAGTGAATCCGTATTTCATGATTATATCATCATTCCCACAACTTGATCCACCTGCCACAAGTTAGGTACATTATATCATATAATCTAAGTCTTTGGCATATATTGAGTCTTTTTGCTCATACTGCGGAATTCTAAATACATTCATTATGCTATATGCTATTTTATTTAACACAATGTTATGCTAGTTTAGGAAGGATGAGAATTTATACATTTCTCATGAAACCCTTTCAGCTAGAGATAGAAGACCGAAAAAGTACGCTTTGGCCAATTTGCATAGCCTGTTTGTTTGATCGGTTGGTTTACCTGTGTAAGATCAAGAGTCTCATAATTTATAACAACATTGCACTACAAGTATGCTACATTTTTTATTTAGTAATTTCTGCAAATGAAAGTTTTTAGTATTAAAAATGGCAATGATACAGAATCAACAAAATTGTCATAATACTGTCAGAAAAGAATCACGCAAATTTGCTCATTTTGATTCGAGGAGTAAGCTTGTTAATATGATTGGACCAAATAAACTGTCTTAATAAATTACATCATATAGTGTAAGATCTTGCCTTCAGTTATTCTGCATACATATAAACTACAGTATAAAAATGCACAATAGATGATGTCCGTAGTATCCATTCTAATGATAACATAATATGACGAAGCAACGGCAGGAAAGCAAAGTTTTTCCAATTCTTCTTAAGCATGTTGAAGTTGACTTCAAACTTCAAGTGACAGTGAACGTGATGTCGGTCACTTTGTATTAAAAGATGTGAGAAAAATTTGCCCAAGGACAGTAAAAATGATGTTAGTTGTAGAGAGAATTAAGCATCTAAGATATAAATGTGGTTGTGGTTGGCCATATAATACTATACATTTTTGGAAGAGGTTAGGACTTCCCATACATACACGCTGACCGTGAAATATGAATGTACGTGTACTCTTGTGCTGAAGGCAAACAAAAGAGTTAATGTATACGAAATAGACACCGAATTTCCAACACTGGTCCAGATTTGCATGATTTTTTATACACAGATACTACTTGATATAAAATGACTCCATGTCAAGTTTCAGCCTCCAACTCCCACCCATATGGAAACTGGAGGGTGTAACCCCCTAAAATCATATACTTCAGACTTTCCCAAATAACTTCCGCATTTTTCAACCTAAGCTCACGATTCTTTTTTTGTTTGAAAGACAATTAAATTCCACGAACATGACTTCTCTTCGTTTTTCAAAATTCGAAATTTCCAACTCGTAGGAGGCGGGAATGTAAAAATTCAAGAAATCCCATTTTATACAAAAACTATGCAACCTAGAGGAAAACTGAGACCATATTCGAACTCAGTAAGAAAAATTGAACACATGACTTTGTTTTTTTAACCAAAAATTTCAAAATTTGAAAATTTCCGCCCCCATCTGAAGGTAAAATCCCATTTTATTCAAAAACTACGCAACTTAGAGGAAAACTGAGACCATATTCGAACTCAGTAAGAAAAACTGAACACATGACTTTGACTTATATCTTAGTTAATTCAAATGAAATAATGATTACCCTGCCAAGACTGCAATGCAAGGGTCTGCAACAGTGAATATTAACATTAGCAGTTTTTTAAAACGAGTTTTCAACTTTTTTGCTAAAAAAACAAAGTCATGTGTTCAGTTTTTCTTACTGAGTTCGAATATGGTCTCAGTTTTCCTCTAAGTTGCGTAGTTTTTGAAAAAAATGGGATTTTACCTTCAGGTAAGGGCGGAAATTTTCAAATTTTGAAATTTTTGGCTAAAAAAACAAAGTCGTGTGTTCAGTTTTTCTTACTGAGTTCGAATATGGTCTCAGTTTTCCTCTAGGTTGCATAGTTTTTGTATAAAATGGGATTTCTTGAATTTTTACATTCCCGCCTCCTACGAGTTGGAAATTTCGAATTTTGAAAAACGAAGAGAAGTCATGTTCGTGGAATTTAATTGTCTTTCAAACAAAAAAAGAATCGTGAGCTTAGGTTGAAAAATGCGGAAGTTATTTGGGAAAGTCTGAAGTATATGATTTTAGGGGGTTACCCCCTCCAGTTTCCATATGGGTGGGAGTTGGAGGCTGAAACTTGACATGGAGTCATTTTATATCAAGTAGTATCTGTGTATAAAAAATCATGCAAATCTGGACCAGTGTTGGAAATTCGGTGTCTATTTCGTATACATTAACTCAAAAGATAGTTTAAGATAAAAGAAAACTTTAATACGATCAACAGTTGACAAATCAATCAGACATTTTACTTGAGAATAAAAAAATGTTATGAAATAAGTGGCTAACATGCTATGTATTATGCATTGAGGAGAAAGCAATACTCCAATGCACTTTAAATTGGGCCGGTGTAAATTGAGATGAGATTCCGGTTCTAATGCCAAATATCTAATCTACTGAAACTTGGATTTTGATTTACTTACAGATGACAGCCACAAGAAGCAACTAAACTGGCTACGCTATCAACGAACCCCGTCGGGGGTCAAGGGGTGGCCCAGACGATAACAGTTTCTGGAGTGGGACTGAGCACTCCCTCAGGTGTAGCAACTTTAACTATCCCAGCCTCATCAGTTCCTGGATGGATGGCAAGGTTGAAAGTAGAGCCTGGATCGTTGGCAGCAAACAATAATGCGATATCAATTGGAAATTTTAGCCTGTCAAATTCTTCTGCTGTGCAGGCGTCTGGGGCAATGGTAGCTTCCTCCACTTCTCATGCACACGCCTCTTCAACGATTCAAGGGACACAATTTCTTGGAACTATTGACTGTTATGAAGATGTTTTTAAAGAAATCACCAAGAAGCTATATGGAGATGAATCTGGAGGAGTCGCAATTAGCGGAGATATGCTTGATGGTTCAGTCCTTTCATCCCTTGCTGGTGCCCAACCCATTGTTTATGAGACTGCAGATTTATTCCGTCAAGATGCTGGAACTACAGCTACTTTGACACAAAATGCAACGGGAGGTTTGGCACTTGTTACAACCCAAGGTACCAATGGCATTCCTGCAGGAGCAATTTTGGTGCAAAGGAGATTGCAAGATGACAAAGGTTCGCATTACAACAGATCAGATGCATTCATGCTACTGTTGTGTCGTTTTTGGCATGGTTAGTAGTAATCAGATTTTTGTTCAATTTTTCGTTTCAGGAAGAATTTGGGCCATTGAAGGGCTACCTCAAGCAGGGGAGCAAATTACGTTCGCCACAGCTGGACTCCAGCAACAACAACAACAACAGGCTACGCTACAAGCAATCGCTGTTCAACCTCAGGCGACTTTCGAGGAAAGGTGGTTTGAGTGTGATGAACAGTTGAGCTGGACCCAATCAAAAATTGCCCGTTACAATCCTACGCAAAAGGTGTTCCGATGTGTAGATTGTGACTTTGTGGGCTTTCTCTCAAGAGTTGCAGAACATTGGTTGGGAAACCATGCTGACTTAAGGGTCTTTCAATGTCCACGGTGTCCGTACACTAGTGCATGGGCCCGTTGTGTTCGAATGCACTTGACGAGGCAACATGGTGAAACGTTAACGGATAATAGTTTATGGAAGGAGAATCCCGTTCTGGAAGAGGTATACAGACATACATACTTAACTAACTATTGCATTTTGCATTATGGTAATGGGAAGAAATTAAAATAAGATGCAAATTATGTTTATTGTTAATGCTCTGAATTTGTTTTTCAGGTTACAAAATTTTTAAACACACTTAAAACAAAAGTTGAACAAAAAACTGAGCCCCCAAACAATAACGGAGAGAAAAGGTACACGTGTCCATATTGCCCTTATCAAACAGATAGGAGGGACCTGTACAACCGTCATGAAAATATCCACAGGGATGAAAAACCCTTCCAATGCTACGTTTGTGATAAACAATTCAACCGCGCTGATCACGTTAAGAAGCATTTCATGCGTATGCATAGAGAACATAGTTACGACATCAATAAGATAAGAAAGAATGTAGTAAAGCAAGGATCTGTCCAATTCTTTAATGGAAGCAAGGTTGCCACTAAGCAGCAGTCTTCACAGGGCCAATCCCAGCAGCCCCAACTTCAAGTTCAATTGCAGCAGCAAACGACTTCGCAGCATATGTTGCAGCATCAGCAAAACCAATATGAGCAAGTACAAATTAAGCAGGAGCACCAGGACCAAACAGTATTACCGTTAGGAAGTAGCACGTCAGAGACCATTGCAGTACAGCTTCAACAAGGGCCGAATCAAACCGTTACTGTACAGCAGATTCCCCACATTGCGTATTTTAATCCTCCGCCTGCACCTGGACAGACCGGCCCCTTGCAAGGAATTCCAGGTGTAGGAGGTATTAAAAAGGAAGGTACGTTTGTCTGAAATTCTATCAAACATTTGTAATATTGAATGTGTCACCTATTTTAAATTTTTATTTTTTATAGTCAAGTCAAAGGGTCATAAGAAAAAGAAAACCAGTGAAAAGATGTACACGTGTTCGTACTGTCCATGGCAAGGAGTGGATAATTGGTGCTTGAAAAGACATTTAAATACGCATATCAAACCGTTCCTTTGTGCACTTTGTGACTACAAAGCTGCAAGAAGTGAGAGACTCGCTACTCATGTCTTGAAAGTACATAACAAACGCGTATGCCACAAATGTTCCTTTCTTGCTGATGATTCAGAAAGCCTTAGTCAACACATTCAGGAAAGCCAGTAAGTGCATACCATAAAAACATTTATTAATCCATCATTTTTTTTTTCATCATTAACAAATATTGATTTATATTTTGTTTAGTCAAAATCCGCTAGTTAAAACGGGATTTAATTGCAACGTTTGTCAAGAATATTTCGAATTACGAGCAGATCTTGAAGCGCATGCAATTTTGGAGCACCAGAAAGTGATAGTACAATGCGATCTTTGTGATTTCCGAACCACAGACGAGCTGAGTATGGAAGCTCACCTCAGAGATAAGCATAATCTTACACCTGGAATGGGAGCTGTCGCTGCGGCGGCGGCCGCTGCTGCTGCAGCAGCTATCGGGCAGCCTGTGAATTCACAATATGTAAGAAAAAACAATGAATGGCTGGCTGGCTGTTTGAAATAACTTTAATCACCAAATTATAAAAATTAAATGGTTTTAAAAAATAGATGCAGCAGTCTCAGCAGCAAGTACACATGTCAGATCGTTTGGATGGTTCTGATATTTCTCAAACAGGAACTGGGATTGCTACTCCTGGCACTTCATCATCTGCCGCTGCCTATTCCAAAACAAGTATTAACAACAACAACAATAATGAAGCTGTTGTACCGGAAACAGAACCTGCTGAGCCGGAAACATTGTGTGAAAAGTGTGGAATCGATTTTATGGATGAGCAATCCAGAAAACTGCATGAGCGTCGGCATGAGCTAACGAATTCAGCGGAAGATGATGCTTCGAAAGGGACAAAGGCTGCTGTGACGAAACGCTTTTTCAGAACTTATGTGTGCAGTACATGTTCGTATACTTGTGCAACAAAGAAAATGATGATGCAGCATCAAAGAGCTCACACAGGCTTTGAATTAGTATGCAAAGCAGAGGGTTGTATGTTTAGCACACCTTTTGACAACACCTTGAAAGAACATATCCAGAACGATCATGGGTCCGAAGAGAACGTTAGGTATTTAAAAAAAAGTTTTAATGCAAAATGAATTACCAAATAAAAAATGTTCCGTTCTTTTGAAGTAAAAGTGACCTTTTCAATGACTTTTATATCAATAGGTGCCCCCATTGTGGACTTTGTATGCCATCAAACAATGCTTTCACTACACACTGGCGTTTTCACCACCAAACTATATGCAGTTTATGCGTGAACATATACCGAGCACGCTATGATGTTAAGGAAAACGATATTCACGACGTCATTTGTAAAATTCCAACATCCTCCCTCTGCTCATCGGAACCAGACAACTCCTTACTCTTCAAGATGGATTCTGTAGTGTCAGCGACTGATTTAGGGAATGGACTATCCCTTTCAGAACATCACCGACTTGATGATGCTTTAGCAGGATTAGTTATTCCAGATAGCTTGGAAGAACCTTTGATGAAAAAGCAGAAATTTGATTTTGGGCAGGGGTCTTCGGCTGCGAGCACATTGTACAAAAGAGAAAGCATAAAGTTTCTCCCACGACTGGTGGAAGTCACTGTATTACCCATGCCTCCAAAGACCCGCCGAACATCTTCATCATCAAGAAGAAGAAAAAGAAGAAAAAGAAAATGGTCTGCTACTACAAGAAGATCTGGGTTTAGTGTCGATGGTGCTACAATGCCCAAAGTCCTTCGAAAAAGTACTCTGACTAACCGTATAAACAAATTTTTAAGATATGTTCAAAAAATGGAAGAATCTCGTGGATGCGTCCCAGTGAGAGTGCCCTTAAGACGGCGATACTGCCAAAAGGGAACGTTTACGTGGTTGTACAGAAATCCAAGAGACGGTTACAAGTGTTATAGTCCCTTGTGCGAAAATAAGTGTTCGTGGAGGTATCCGCGCAAAAGTGGACTTGTTCTACATCGGCTTTGGTTTCATCGAACAGCACGGTTTAAATGTGATATTTGCGGCCTCCAGTTTCCTCATGTTTACCAGGCTTTTCTTCATAAAGTAGTAGAGCATGCAGATTTTCTCCAGCTCCAGCAGCAACATAGTCAAGAACAAGAACTAGTTCAGGCAGCAACATTTCAACATCATATGGACACTTTGAATCAAGTTCAAGTACAACAGCTAGCAGTAGTTGAGGCTGGCAGAAATCCCATGCTTTCGTAAAATCATCTTATCACATTAAAGAAACGTGGAGCAAGGTGGTAATAATACCTTGTTGTTATCAGTGTGGGCCAAAGACTTGTGACTTGTGGGAGATTTTTTGCTTGTGTAATTTTTTTATTCGCGTCAGTACAGGTAATTTATCGAATAAGATATCGTATTTAAATTAAGTGGTTTTAAAAACGCCTGTATTAATTAACCTCGCCCCCCTGTGTTTAGCCAGAGGTAATATCTTACCAGTGACTTTGTGATTTTTTCTTTGCTATTTTTATTTTATGGCCACTCGATTAGCATATCATGGAGATTTTTTTTAAGCTTAAACGTAGTTAGTAGAACAGACTGAGATTACTTTCCCATTCACCAACTTTTATTCGTTAAATTTCCATGCACTCATAGTATTCATGTACAGACTTTATGTTTTAGGGAACTAAAGATTCAAGCATACATACATACAACGGAATGTTAACAAGACTTGAGACTTGCATAAAATTCAACAAATGTTTCATTTGGAAAATAATAATAATTGAAGAAAGTATTGGCAAAAGTGGCATCAGCCGTGTTACTGCTATTATAAATCGAAATTCGAAAGACAACGCCAAATTTCTTTCTTAATAAATGATGTTCAAATCAAATTCAACTAAATCTATCGTGTAATTATCAATAATTATCGAGAGTGTTTATCAAACGGACTAATAATAATATCTATATATTTTATGTGAATGCTTTATGTATTAGGATGATACGACACACGTACTTACGGTTAAAATATATAGCAAAGTCTAGTTTTACTGTTTTCTTGAATCTCCTAATATTCTAAAGAATTGATTCGAAATGATGACTTTTAAAATAAACTATAACCTTTTCCATGCATTTTAAATCCATATAATGTTACAGCAAATGATGTTTCTTTTATTTACAGCATCCATTCTACATATACACAATTAATACACTTCGATCGCTTAAAAACGTCATCTCGTTTTTTATACAGATTACTAACACACTTTTAGATTCTGAGCACCCAAAACGAGACTAGAAATGATGAGAAGAGCGAAAAATTCAATGTATAACGAAAGCTTTTTATATGACTCCACAAAGAAGAAGCAGAACTTTCCCATCCACATTCCAGATCGGTAACAAATGCTTGCATTAGATCCGTACCGGGTTTATTGTGGCAGTTGACATTTCTCAGCATTTCCCACATTTTGTTGCAACGTCCATCCTTAGGAGTTACGGACCCGATAGGACATGCCCTTTCCATCCACTGCCTAACCCAAAACTCTATCCACCCAGTTTCGCAAGAGCATGATAAATCAATACTTTCATCCAATTCCAAGGATTCTAAATATGTAACGAATGCCTCCTTTCTGAATTGAGAGTTGGGGTTGGAAATTGTCTTTAGAGCCGAATTGGATATCTTTAGACTTAGCTGTGTAGCATCGCCAAGTTGCTGAAGAATATATCCAGGTAAGTCTATTAATCCCGTGCCTTCATCAATAATTAATTTAAGTTGGCGACCACGAACACCCTGCGATATAAAATGATTTCTGAGTTATTGGATGGAATATAATACGGTTTTTAAGTTAACTGGATTCATATCTCACATCAAAAGCTCCTGCAGAAATACTTAGTAATTCTTCTCCAGACAAGGCAATGGTTGAAACTTTTTCTGGTAGTGGATATGAATTTAGCTCTGATGTCATTGTGGGAACATCTAGCTGCAAAACGAAAATAGGAATAATTAAATAATGTGCATGTCGTGACGGGGCATTTAAGAAACCAAAAGGTTACTTAGGCTTTAAAACTGATAGTCACCTTGAGGTGCAAATCTTGCAAAGACTTCACTGCTTGAATAATCAAACCAAGACTGATGGAAGATTCGACCGGACCAATGCTAAGTTTCTTTAAGCATACAAGAGGCGTGAAAACTCCCACCTAAAAGGACGTAAGTGCAAGTAAACGTACATTTTACGTTTATTAAATCCTAAAATGTTCGAGGGTACACAAATCCTTTTACCTGAACAGAATCGAGTGGCAAATCTGTAATATCCAAGCTTTGTAATCTATCCAATTGAAGGAAGCTGTCGTTGGTCAAAGTTCTTATCGGATTTTGAGACAGTGAAACTTGAGACAACCGAGGGATTGTGTGCCAAATCGTGTTTGGTGGAGTAGAAATTTCATTGCCACTTATATCAAGTGTTCGGAGACTTGATACATTTACTCCAAAATTTGTGGGGAGATTTATAAGACGATTAAATGACGCATTCAACGTTAAAAGCTTTGAAAATTTCAACTCCGGCAAAGTCTCTAACGACGTATTGGCAATATTTAAATGCAATAACGTCTCCTTCATTCCTTCAAACAACCTAAAAAGTTTAAAGTTTTATAGTTTAAAAACATACGCTTTAATTGTAAACTAAAAAATATTAGGAAATTTTCAAAACTTCATACCTAGCTGAAAGTTTTCCAAGATGGTTTCCACTTAGATCCAGATGCAACAATGAGTGCAAGTTGTCAAACGTTGATTCGGCTATTACAACTACACGGTTGTTCGACAAGTTTATTGTTCTTAAATTTTGTAGACACTCCACTTGATTCGGAGCCAAGCTTGATATTTCATTTCCAGACAAGTCCAACTGCACCAGTGTCGAAGCAACTTTAGCCAACGCATTCTCTGGAAACCGGACAAGCTGATTGTTAGCCACGTTTAAAATTTCAATCTGCGTATCTTTGAATATGGAGTCGGTCAACGCTCTGATTTTATTGTCAGTTGCGGAGAGGACTCGGAGATTTAGACAATTTTCGAAAAGATCAGGAGGAATATCTCTAAGAAGGTTTTGGTTCAAGTTTATAAACTGGATAAATTTTGTTTCCCGGAAGGTGTTATATTCAATTGTGTCCAGTCCGTTATGATCCAGTTTCAAATACCTTTGAATTATTTAATATAATAATAGATATAACCATTTTCATTTATACAATGGTTTAAAAATTAACACAAATGTTTACTGAATAAATCGCATCCCGGACAAATGCTCCAAAGTCAGGTTCTGGAGTCGATTATGAGACAAATCCAGCTCAATCAGTGTACTACTTATGGGAAAAAAGAAGTGGGGCGAAATGAAACTTATATTGTTAAAAGATAGATCAATTGCTTCAATGCTGGAGGATGAAATAGATGATAAGATTGGATGAGGAACGATGTCGGCTTCTTCACTTTCTTCATCATCTCCTGATAAATTGCTTTCATGAGTTAATGAATCATCCGTGCTGGTAATTAGCCGCTGAATGTTGTTGTGATTTAAATAAATCCTAAATATAATTTAGAACAATTTTTTTATCAACAAGTTAAGTTTGTATAAATCATAATATTAGTAAATTCAAATGTACTAACCTGAAGGAACTCAGTGTCCCGAGCTGCTCGAAAGCATCTAAATTGATTGAGGTCAACTTGTTATAACTCAAATCTAAGACTTGTAATCTTGGAAGGTTTTGAAATGCTTCGTCTTTAAGTATGGATATCTTGTTTCCTGCCTGTACACGAATATTGAAATTAAGTAATAATTAAACTGAAATAAAATCAACATTTCACAGAAATTTAATTACCAAATTTAAAATTCTCAAGTTCGTCAAATCTTCAAATGCACGTGTATGAATTGTTTCAATAATGTTTTCATTCAATTCTATAAACTCAAGGTCCGTCAAGCGAGCAAAGGTTGACTCCTTTACTTCTTTTATGTTGTTGAAACTTAAAAGGATTCGCTGAATTTTTGGAAGTTTCGTACACTCAAACATGACTCTTGACAGGGACGAAATTTTGTTAAATCTCAGATTGAGGTACAACAAACGTTTACTTTCCGCAAATGTATCTTCAGGAAGTTTGTTTAGGCCGTTGCTACTAAGATCTAAAAATCGAAGTGCGCTTAGTTTTTGAAACGCCTTTGAAGGAAGAGTCCCAATTCGAATGGCATTATTCATCTTTAGTCGAAGAAGAGAATGCTCCACCCCTGTGAAATTGAATTAATTTTACTGTTTCAAAAATGATTTTTACTACTACTTTTACTTTAGTCATAATATAATCGATACATCATCATAATAGGTTATGATAGGACTTGTCAACTTCATATATTCAACATTTTATAAGCAATAAAATTTAATACCTTGAAATGCCAAGTCGTCTATACGCTCAATTTTATTTTCTGATAAGTCAATTGATTTTAAACCGGTGAGAGGACTAAACGCATCCGCTTTCACTGTAGCTAGCTTCCCATGAGAAATGCGAATGTCTTCAACTACAAGACGAAAAAATGTATCAATAATAGCCACTATATTGCAGATATTGCAACCCTTAGCTGACCCCTTGACCCCACTACTCCGAATTACCTGCGAGGCCAAATCCATCAAAAACTTGAGGGGTGAGTGATGCCATACCGAAATTACTGCAAATTTAATTCAATTAATTAAGCTGATTAAATAATCAATGAATTGGTTTGGTTAATCAATTCACCTTAAGTTTAAACTCCGCAAGTTTCTCATCAACTCAATATCCTCCATTGAGAACGGTGACATTTTGTCTCCAACTATGCTGAACCTGTACAGCGTGAAAAGTCTAAAGTTGTCCAGCTCATCGTGTGTCACTTGCAGCCTATTTTCGTCTAAATTGAGATGCCTCAAACTATCAAAATTCTCAAATAGTTCAAAGGGAAGGTGTGAAATGTTGTTAAATGACAGATCAAGACTTTCCAAAGTATTTTCCAGTCCCCTAAAGGCCTTTGGTTGAACATCTTTGATGAAGCAATGGGATAGGTCAAGTTCATCTATTATTTCAAAAAACCAAAAAAAGTGTAGCACATGAATGTAAAAGTATATTTACTTTTTTTTTTATAAAAGAAGTCGACAATCTACATCCTGACTAAAATAGGATTAAATTACGTCAGATATGTAGTATATATTTTAATTTAAGGACGATCATTTCCAGAGTATCACTTACATATTTTTGCATCTTTGAAAGCATCATCCACTAAAGAATCAATAGGATTGTAGGCTAATGAAGCTCGGGAAGCTTCTCTGAAGTTCTGAAATGCATACGGAGGGAGACTCGATATCCTATTATAATTTAAATTTAAAACTCCAACGGTGAGTTTTTTATCAAAAAAGATATCAAACGTTTGAGTCAACAAGTTGTGTGATAAATCCAATTCTTTCAATTGCAAAGTAGATAAGCTTTGGAATGGAACCTATCAGAATTGATACAGAAGACATGTACAGTGAAATTTGATCGTAATTAAATTTAATTATTATAAATACATAAATTAGACCTACCTTTTGAAAGAGATTGTTGTTTAAGTTTAAAAATTTTAAGGATTTAGAAAGTGATGTGAAAGCTTGGTTGTGAATAAATTGAATGCTATTGTCGAATAAGTCAATTCTTTCAAGATTTCGTAAACTGGCAAATGCATCCTGAAAAAAAAGGAAATTAAATATTTAGAACCATTAAGTCAGTTCACTTATTGCTATTATTACAGCACAAAACACCTCATGATTCATTTCCGGTGTAAGGTATATTCTAGTGCTAGACTCGAGGAAAATGTAGGGCAGTAGCTAATTCAATTAACATTAATAGCTATGCTATACCTTCCAAATGTAGTAACTTATTAAATTAGTTTTTTTCGCCATTCCCCAATAATATTTGTAACACTGTACTATGCAGTAATTCATAAAGTATTTTATACAATAGACTCTTAGTCATGAATGTACTTCTGTGAGAGTAACTTAAAATAATACTCTTTCTGTGGTAGCCTGTATTTTACCATTGCCATATTGCTAGATAACTCTTACACGCTTCTGCATCAACATCCCTTAAACCAAGAAGTAATGCTCTACTCAGCTCAGCAGTAGAAACACTAGCAACGTTGCAGAAAAAAAAGCTTATGAAAATGCTGGCTCTGTGAATAAATCATGAGTCATTATCATCATATGTATTGATGTGGTATTTGAGATGGCATGGAACATTGAAAAGGCTTCATCAATTTGCGTCAAAGAAGTCCACACATAATCATAATGCTACGCTACGGTTACTCTATATCATAGTCTATTACTCTAGTCTATAACTTACCTCTTGTATATATGTCAGCATGTTTCCAGATAAACCGAGGCCTGAAATGAAAAGGTACGGCCCCGATTTAGATTATAAAAGCTAACACCATTAGCGTCTCTTATTGATTCATTAGTAATTGTTAGTTAATAAATTTCATACGCGTAATGGAGGACGGCAGACTTTCTAAGTCATCCGGATATACATCTGTGATTAAATTATCTAGATTTGGAAATCAAACCATACGCGAATCATTGAATTGCAAAGATATGTATTTACCTTGTTAATAATAGATTATATAATATGCTTACATCCTAAATCGAGAATTTTCAGCTTCGCTGGCTTAGCTAAACGTTTGAGGGCGGCAGTTGGAATGGTGGTTAGTTGATTGCATTGAAGGTCAAGTTCTGACAGAAATTTCGAAACTCCTATGAAAGCGTCGTCGGCAATGTAGTTCAAGTTATTTTCCTTAATTTCCAATCTCCACAGCCCTGTAAATAATATATTTTAAAAAATTGTTCATACAAAACACTCGCTTGTAATTAAATTTTCAGATTTCGCTGATTTATTTTACCTGATCCAACCAATCGCTTATCATCCAAAACCTGTATGTTGTTTCCCACCATGGAAAGGAGAAATGCTCGACTACATGGAGTTTATTTATTTATTAAAATTAATTCAAAATTATTCATTCAATTATTAAATCTTTGAGATCAATCGATTATTTCTATAAATTAATCGAATTGAATATATTCACCTAAAATTTAACGTGAGGGGAATATTTCCAAACGGTACATCATGACAAGCAACGATTCCAAACTCTGTTGGTCCAGGCTTACTGCATGTGCACAAAGGGTTGAAAGAACAAGGGGGATAAGTATCTAAAACATTCCCTTGATGCCCTTTCGCCCACAAAGGCTCTGCTACCAAAGGTTCCGCCATGGCCTCTGCTTGTACCATGTACGCCCAAGCCATTAGAGCCAACGTGATAAAAAGGACCATGTAGGCAACTCGCATTACCATCCACTAAAAATGAAAATAGATTTTTAGTGCAAACTTGAAAACGTGAAATTAAAAGTTTACAACAAAATCTTACCTCCGGCTCCATTTTACCAGGTAGTCAGGAACCAAAATCCAATACAACAACAATTCTGATTTCAATATTGTTTCGGGGTTTTAAAGGGTAAAAACAGGTGAACAGGGTGACAAAGAATCGCACACGCACAAGAAAACGGAGACCACAAAACAAACGAAGACAGTAGCGCTGTAGTTTCCAGTTTTATCTCCAGGACAGGAAGAGAAAGACTGATATCATGCATAAAATTTGGCATTGAGTGGCTAACCAAGAAATTGGGTAACAGTATTATTTCGTTCAGATACTGATACTTCTATGGCTTCTCGGCTATAATCCAATAAGTTTCAACTCATTATTGCAGCCTAATGTCATTCACGGTAGACAGTGAATAAATGCCTGACTCTCTGGCCCTTGCCAATGCAATTGCTGTTTTTTCACGTTTCAATAATAAGTAGCTAGTATTATGCGATAAGGGATGGATCACAAAGTACGACGAAAATGCTAAAACAAACTTAACGTCAAAAAGAATTTATAAAACGACAGCCAAGACTAAACAAATGCCCACGGGAGTAATACTGTGGATAGTGGATAGAGTGACGGAGATACGTATTGTCGTATCCGTCAGCAGTATGTTAGTTATTTGAATTAGTTGGAATGTTAGTCATAACATCATTAACCTTAAGATTGTAATTAAATAGTTGGAATGAATGGGCCACGCGAACGCGTGCATGATGATGATGATGATGATTAAATGAGGAAGCAGTTATTCAATGTCACTAAATGTAAACAGGATGAATAATGTAATTGAATGAAGACGTATATAAGCAACGGATAATCAATAATAAAGTCAGTAGTTAATTAGCCCGAGCCGGAGGCTAACTGCTCTGAGACCTAACACTCGTATTACTACTCATCTCATTGGCATCACGGCATAAACTTGGATAACCTAACATTATCCATGACTGGTGGAGACTTGAGTTTTCGATTCCGACGACCTCATCTGCTAACGAGTAAAACGTCCACCCGAAAAGTTTCAAAAAAAAAACGAAAAAATTACAGTTAATATGAAGTTAAGTAGTTGTTTCCTTTTCTGTGCTGCTCTGTACCATAGCAAAGCACTAAAGTAAGCAAGCAGCCAGAGGTGAGCATCTTCCATTTTTTCCACATTTGGGAGGATACCAAAAAAGTACACCACTATCAAATGACAACGAAAAATCTCGTAGATGGAACTTACCAAAAATGTACACCACTAGTGTAAATAGCAACGAAATACAGCAGCACTCAACTCTTCCAAAAGAAGGGAGGAGTGAGCACAAGAAGACGTACCAAGTGAGGATATAGAGTGTTAAGTGACAGTATAGCGAGTGAACACAAAGTACCAAGTTATAGTGAATTATAGTTACAGTTGACAAATTATCTTATCAAAAAACATACGCAATGGCGGCTACTACAGATCTTATGCCAAGGTATGAACATGACACACTCAATACAAACAATGTTGGTCATTTCTTTCGGCAATTCAAACTGTGGGGTAACTTGAAAGGTTACTCTGACCAAGCACTTAAATATGGATTTTCAATTGCTTTCAACAACATTGAAGCCAAACAATGGTTTCTGCTAAATCTCGACTTAATAGAAAATCCTGGGGTCACCTTCCAGCGATTATATGATTACTTTGTATCAGATGCTCCAATGCAAGATCAAAATCGTACTTCATTATGGCAAATACTACAGCAAACGCCAAGATTAGAAGAATCTGCTTCATCCTATCTACTGCGGATTCGTTTTGATGCAGCTGAAGAATGGAATACGGCAACAGAGGAGTGTATTGTTAACGCACTAGTGGGAAATTTACCCGAGAAGTTGAATGACTTCATTCATGTGCGAGGAGTGCCTAAAACTTTCGAAAAACTCAAAGTGCTAGTAAAAGAGTTCGAAAGAAATAGAGACTCACGAACAAAATCAAGACCAGCAGCAAGCATCATGCCACAGGAAAGTGCACAAATCGCCTCAGTGCTTGGAATTCTACGAGATGAATTGATAAGCACAAATCGAAAGCTCGAAGAGACAAAGACACAATCCACAGCATACGTCCGTTCTACGCAGGTTGACTACGATGATCAACATGATCAAAATTATTACGACACAACTTGCCATTACTGCAATAGACGTGGTCACACAGAACAAGAGTGTTGGTCTAAAATTGACGACGACAGATATCAGCACAACATATGTTACAGAAACCAGGAAAACTAAGTGAAGGCAGGGTCAACAGCCAAAATAATCCTGATCCTGCCTACATACATAATAGAAAAATGAAATCACGCGTATACTATAACTCTCGTTTGCGTAAGCCCACAGCAACAAAAATTTTGCCACTTCATCAGAACATTAAGTTTAGTTATACACCTCACATGAACGAGACAAACCAAATTCCAAGTCAAGCAGAAACTACATGCAGTAAACCTACCATAAAAGAAGATATCAGCATAAATTCCACAGAAAAGCCTAACTCAGTCAACCAAGGCCCTTTCGTGTCAGTGCAAGTGAATGGACAAACTAGAAACGCATTAATCGACACAGGTGCTTTTTGTAGCCTAATATCAAGTGAACTTGTGAAGTCATATCCAAAACTGAAAAATGAGAGAATTTCATTACGGTCATTATCTAGTGACATCATTGCAGATCATGGCTTTGCAATAATACCAATCCACATTGGGACTAAAGTGATTGAGTATCCATTTCTAGTAGTTGAAAATCAAAAAATTGAGGTTCTTCTTGGCATTGATTTCATTGATAGATTCGCAGCAAGTATTGATACACACAGTGGGTTTATCAACTCAAAAATATTTGGCGAAGTTCAAATTTCAGAAACCAGCCCAAATTTCCTCACAAAATTTTGTCTTGAAAAGCACGTCAAGGTACGTGAAGCCAATCCTGCCCAAGCAAGCAGTCCTGCCTACACCAAAAGCATTGATCACAATGCCAGAGCCAAAACAAATACCATGCTTCCACAAGCTATGGAAGTTTGCATTCCAATTAATTTTGCTGAAGTTGCAGCTAGGCGAGAAAATGAAGAAGAAGAAATGCAGAGCAATGCAAGCAAGAGAAAGAAAAATAATATACAGAGAATTCCGCATCGTCAACAAAAATCCAAAGTCCAAATCCCTACTGAGCATCAAACTGAAGAAGCTATAATTCGTGAGGAAGATGTCAAGTTGTTTCATTCACTTTTTCTCGCTGACCGATGCAACATACCAAAGCCTATGTACTATGAAGGTGAACTCGTGCCCTGGATAGTTGATGACGACCTAGAAATTGCAAATCCCGCTTACGAAAAACTAATGAGAAGCCTACTTGAAAATAATTGACACGCGATTACGACGACGTAATTCCTGAAGAGCAACTGCAGAAAGCCTCATAGATATTCGATACATTAAAATGACTGACGCTGGCGTTGTTTATCCTTTAATGTACCTAATTGAACCAGAATAGAATGTGTCCTCAAGATCGAGTATTACTACATACCAAAAGAAACGAGAATGGAAGAATTAAGATGACGTCATAAGTAAGTTATCATACGACTTAAACGTCGGATATCATGAACTCCTGAGATGAATTCCCAAGCAGACCGATATTCAAGATGAGTCTGGTGAAAACTTTTCAACTAACGCATACAAGTGCATGCAAGAAATCAATTTTAGTGACAAAAATACCAAAACGATGTAATTAAGGTATATTAAAATTAGTTTTTCTTTTAAAACGAATACCCACTAGAATTATTGGATTGTGACTTTCGAATTTTGCTTACGCTCAGTTACCCAAAACTTTTAAGATCACATACCTAACTTTTCCCTTCCTGTTCCTATTATCAATGAGATTAACATGAGATGAGACTAAACTTCCTAAAAAGAATGAAAAATGTTGTAGTACAGTCCTAAAAACCACGGTCGGACAACTACAATTTACGATTTGAAAGAAGCTCCGATGATATATGAAAAACGCTACGATGATATACATATTAAAAAAAAAAGCTACGATGATATAGAAAGAAAGATACTGCTTATAAGAGTGGTAGAAATTCAGTCGTTACTCAGGAAATCTCAAGTTATCCCTTAGTAATACCACTTATCGGCTCCTTTTGTCATTCGGGGGGATGGGTCGCATAAGTGCTTCCTCCACCGAAAACCCTTCTGCTACATATTAACGCTCTAACCTAGCAAGTCTTCAATCCAGTAAATAATATTAAAGTAAATTGATATATGAAAACCAGATAAATTAATAAATTAAATAAAATAGATTAAATTTAGAATAATGCTCATTGTTACACAACGAGCCCTTCAAAGGAGAGGGTAGTGACGGAGATACGTATTGTCGTATCCGTCAGCAGTATGTTAGTTATTTGAATTAGTTGGAATGTTAGTCATAACATCATTAACCTTAAGATTGTAATTAAATAGTTGGAATGAATGGGCCACGCGAACGCGTGCATGATGATGATGATGATGATTAAATGAGGAAGCAGTTATTCAATGTCACTAAATGTAAACAGGATGAATAATGTAATTGAATGAAGACGTATATAAGCAACGGATAATCAATAATAAAGTCAGTAGTTAATTAGCCCGAGCCGGAGGCTAACTGCTCTGAGACCTAACACTCGTATTACTACTCATCTCATTGGCATCACGGCATAAACTTGGATAACCTAACATTATCCATGACTATAGCATATCAAACCGTAGACTTCAATCTAGTTATTATTTAAGATTACATTCAAAATGAAAAAAATTAGATGAGGTACGGAAAAAAGTTCAAAAAAGAAAACGATAGACTTCATACACAATAGAACATGAGAAATTAACAATGTGTAAATTCTTTAATATGGCTACTACATGAATTAAAAAAGTAAAATTACGAATGACAGGTTGACTACTATATCAGAAATAAGATTAAGCAGACATTACGAGATAAATAGTTTAACAGTTAAAGAGCATCAAAGTAAAGCTACGGCAATTATCTAAAAAGTTTTAGCAGCTTCATTACGTTGAATTGAATGTATCCTCTATCTATAGTTGAATGTAGTTTATTGCTTCACGTTCAAGTTGGACTTGGACTACTAAGAATTTCAATGACACCTTGGTACTCCCTTAAACAATACAAAGATTCAAAAAAATATTGTATAAACATAAACATAGCTTAGCTTAGAAATGTAAAGTGAATGATCAGGATTGGAGATCCCGGTCGGTAACAATAAATGAAAATTATCAACAAAGTCATTAATAAATCTACTTACAGCGTCACTGAATTCAATTCTTCCTCGATTGGAGCACGCAATTTCTTTAATAGTAAAGAAAATAAACAATCCAGCGATTTACTCTTCATAAGATAGTTATTTCTTCGGATTGCGCTCAATTCCTGATGCAGTGTAAGGAAAACTTCTTTTCTCCGCAGAATTTCAGCTAAACGATTTCTAATCAAGAAATAATAATAACATCATGCCATATACCATCATTATTATATCAGCATAGATATAATTTACGTCAAAAGTACATGGTGAAATAATACTTACATCACGTTAGATCTTGGGTTTGTAGAATTAACTTGTTTTGCAATCCACTCAAAGATCCCTTTCAAATTAAAACCGTCATAATTCGTGTCACTGTTGTTACAGTCAGTCTGCAATGACTCTTTCCTAGCAGCATCGCGACGTTCCGAGAGAGATGGGCGATTTATGCTTCCTGTTTCTGTCTTTCCGAACCGAGAAGCTGAGATAGGAGGTTCTTCCTTAATTACGGGCAGTTGATCCAACACAGTTATAGCAGCTTCAGGTAGTGGTACTGCAACAGGAAATTCATTTTCAATGTAGTCGACTGTATCATCAGTGCTTGAAGCAGACGAAAGTCTTTGTTTAATCACTGCCGTGATGTCTGGAGAAACGTTGCGCTTTCTTTTCCTTTTCCGTCGCTGAAGACGATTTGGTTTGTAGGTAGAAGTATCTTTGTCGTTTCGAATACTCTCATCTTTGACACTTCCATCCGCGACAGGGCGAGCTGTTCCATCTGCTCCATATTGAGTTACTTGGGCATCATGGGCATGGTTATGATTTGATGGTCCACAAATTACGGCAGGAATTTCCGCATTATCTGCTACTGAAGTAGAGGAAACAACGGAAAGAGACTGAGTTTGTCTTGTCCTTGTTTTGCGACTTGAAAAATCATAATTTTCTGCTGCTCTTGCAATCTCTCTGTCAGAATTTTGACGAACCGGTTCAGAGCGTCTGTAAAGTTGACATGGGTTGTAAGGCAAGATAGTAGGTTGAGTTTGTGGGTAAGACGGCTCAGCTACAGGATTGCTAGGTACATTTCTAGGATGCGGGAACTGAGACTCATACAGATTATTGCCTTGCCATTGTTGATTTTCCGGTTGGAGATTAACACGGTAATTATGGCTTCTTCTATATCGATTCGCCATATTTCATGACCCTTGTTTCAGTCCGACTGAAGTGCTAATTCGTAACCAGTAAACTATAAAGTCGATAAACAGCAAACAAGGAGTGGGGATGTATCTGAAACAACAATGAAACAACATTCAACATTAGAAAGATGAAAGAAAATAAATGATTCTAGCTTCCAAACGCGCCTGATGGATAATTAATAAACATTTCCAAAACAAAAGTCATCATCCAACTTATATAAATTGTAAATTTTACAAATGGTGATTATGTATACTTCACCTCAACCAACTATGATTATTGATTATATCACAAAACGACAGTGTTCCGCTACGCCCTTCCGTTTATGTTCCCCTCACCCAGCCATGCAGTCTTGTTCGAAATTCGGACCGCTTTCAACTTCTTCGAAAGTACCCTTCATTGTTCTTAATATTTTTTTGATGAACACCAATACAACCAAACCACAAGCCGAACTGATCTTTCAAGCAATCAGAAAAAAAGCGACAACCCAATGTTTTACAAGGACGGCAAAGTCAAGCAACATCAGATTTAAGAAAAGCACCCACAAGTCAAAATATCATCTAACGATAAGATTGACCGACTGCCCCTACCACAAACAAAAAGTAATTTTTAGCACAGTAAGCAGATCGCATAATCTTTTGCGATAATGATGCGATGTTATGTGTCTTTGTTGCTTTCTAATGTTTGGGTCGCTTTCCCCCGAAAGTTTGACTTAAACGGTGGAAAGCGAAGGGTTTTAGCTACAAAATTGGCAGTAGCAAAGCAGCAGCACAAGTATCAACTATGTTGTATAGTGTGATGCATTGGTTAAAAAATTTGAGATAAGATGATTTCAGCATCTAACCGTTTCCGACTTCCCCTATCAGCAACTGGAAAGAGATTTCCTCTTGTTAGAGGTGTTGTTGGTCAACGATGCAAAATTACGGTGGCGCGTCAACAGGAAAAGTTAACAGGGGTTGTGGAAGCGGAAAGGGTACGAAATATAGGCATCATGGCTCATATAGACGCTGGAAAAACGACAACCACTGAAAGGATGCTGTACTACGCTGGTATAATTCAAAGTCCTGGAGAGGTTCATCATGGAGATACGGTCACTGATTTCATGCCTCAAGAAAGAGCACGTGGGATCACGATCCAGTCTGCTGTCGTTAGTTTTGAGTGGAAGGGTCATGCCATCAATCTCATCGATACTCCAGGACATGTGGATTTTACTTTTGAGGTGCAACGAAGTCTTAGAGTAGTGGATTCTGCAGTTGCTATTTTGGATGCTTCGGCTGGTATGTCTTAAGTTAAGACTCTTAACTAACCAAATGGAAATGAAAATGAATTAGATGGATTTGATTATGAGTTTAAAAAAAATTTCCTTGCGCATTATTGCAGGGGTTGAAGCGCAAACACTAACTGTTTGGCGTCAAGCATCAGACTACAACCTTCCAAGAGTAATCTACTTGAATAAAATGGACAAACCGGCCGCGTCATTAGAGATGTCTTTGAAGTCAATATCTTCTAAGCTAAAATGCATACCTATAGTAATACAAGAACCTGTGTATTCTAAAAAAGCAGCAGGTATCGTTACAGGATCGGGCATAGTTGGGATTGTCGACCTGGCTGAAATGAAGCGACTAATTTTTGATCAGAGCTCTAAAGGAAGCAAAATACTTGTTGGTGAGATAATTATTTTAGAATCCTTTTAAAGCTTATTATACATTCAAAGCAAACTAGTTAACTAGAATCTACTTAAATGCATAATGAAAACATTTATTTCTACAGAAGACATGTCGGATAATAAACAACTAGTCAGAAAAAGATGCGAATTGGTAGAACAAATATCTGATTTTGATAGTGAGCTCGCTTCCACAGTTATTGAGAGGGAGTCAATGATGTCAGTTACTACTGATGAGCTGAAATCAGCGCTAAAAAGAGTTGCAGTTTCTACTACAGCCGTCCCTGTTTTGATTGGGAGTTCTTATAAAAATATTGGTGTGCAACCACTATTGGACGCTGTTCTGGAGTAAGTTACTTGCATTGTAAGTTAGAGAACCCACGTGTTGGTGTTTGTAAAGGAAAAGTATCGTACAAGTTAATTAAGTTTAGAATATTTACTATTTAATTACAATTGCTTATTAGATACCTTCCTCATCCTATGGAATTGGAGAATAAAGACCGAGTCATTTCGGCATATGGGTCGGAACTCTGCTCATTTGCTTTCAAAACTCTACATGATCCCCAACTAGGACCACTCACATTTACACGAATTTTTCGTGGTGTTATTAAAACTGGTCAAAAATTGTATAACGTTACACGTCAAAAGTCTGAGAAAATTGCAAAAATATACCGGCCTTTTGCTGATGAAATAAGAGAAGTTGAATCAGCGTCGGCAGGACAAGTAGTAATTATTTCAGGTTTGAATGTACGTGTTCTAAGCTAAAGATAATCAAGGTTATATTGAAAACTTTTGAACATGCCAGAGTGAAAACAAATATCACAAATTGGATTTATTTAGAACACTTTTACTGGTGATACTCTTACATCTTCCAATTCTGTAAGCAGTTTAGTATTACGAAAACTGGAGAAAGCAAAAGACAAATTGGAGCTCAAGCGTGCGGTTTTGAGTGGGGTTTCAGTCCCTGAACCAGTATTTTTCTGCTCAGTGGAGCCAGCCTCATTGGTACTTCTATCTAGTGACTTTTTAAGATTAAAGACGCGGCCACAAGGTTGAAGGTCACGTGGTACAGGTTTCTGTTATGTTGAAGCTCAATTGGTTTATATTTCAGAGTCAGCAAAAGGCGTTAGATGCGGCCCTAGAATGTCTTAAACGAGAGGATCCCAGCTTGCATGTTAGCACTGATCCCGACACAAGTCAAACAGTTTTGTCCGGTATAAGTTTTCAGAATTTGGTTGAAACAAAAACATGATGTTGATACTGAAATTTAAAATTATCATCTTTTATGTTTAGGAATGGGAGAACTTCACTTGGAAATAGTTCACGACAGGCTAAAGAACGAGTTCAAAGTGGAGGCAGACTTGGGAAAACTTCAAGTGGCTTATAAGGAAACATCAACGAGTGTAAATTCAAAACGAATTTCATTTGAAAGAAAGCTGGCGGATAGGAAGCACTCAGTTTTAATAGAGTTAGAAGTAAGTCCTAAAGAAAATAGTACGTCCACAGTTGTGCGTCTTGGATCAGGAAAAGACAGGTTAGAAAACTTGTCTCAAGTAACGGACAGACAATTAAGACTGATTCAAAATGGAGTGGACTCAGCGTTACGATCTGGACCGAAGCTCAGTTTTCCGGTAACTATTACACATGTTGGTTAAGACATTCGTTTCGTTCTATTTTAAAGTATGGTATTTAAATGTACGTCTTTCTTAATTAGGTTGTGGATGTAGATGTTATTCTCAATCATTTGGAAGTAGCACGAGGTACATCAGACACCATTTTGGAAGCTGCAGCAGCAAGCTGTGTACGCGAGTGTTTGCAAGACAGTTCAATGGTGTTTCTGGAGCCATTTGTGCAGATGGAAATTATTGTCGATGAAAACTACAGTAGTAAAGTTTTAGATGACTTGAATCGACGAAGATTTCTATTAGATTTCGTAGACATTAAACACGGAAATAAGGTAGGGTCTTATCATAATAATGTATATTATACATGTGTGTTGCAAGAAAGGAAAATATGGACAATAATAATTATTCTTTTTTTGCAGGTAATACTTGGCACAGCACCACTGAGTGAGCTATTGGGATATTCTACTGCTTTGAGGACAATATCTTCAGGCTTAGGTACCTATTCTATGCAATTTAGTCACTATAAACGTATAGTCAATTTAATGGACGAAAATAAGGTCATTGAACAAATTAGGGGTTTTTAAAATTTAATAAAGAATAATAATATATGCTTTGTTACATACTTATTAGTTTACTTTATTGAAAACAGAAAGTGTTATTTATGTTACGAGATTCTTGTTCAATTGATCGTTGTAAAACTCAACAATGTCACTTTTGTTCAATTCTTTGGCAAGGTCTGCAACTGATATAAAACAAAACCATACCGTTAACTTTTTCCACTTAAGAGCTCATCAAATAACACATAGTTGTATTGTATGCATTCTTACATGTTCTTCCTTTGGTGTCTTTCTTTTCTGTCTCAGCCCTCAATTCCAATAGCACCTTCACAGTAGAGAGGTTACCTTCCTAAACAATAATTGTAAAAGCTTATCATCATGGCTATATGCCACATAATAGTAGTTTCAAAATCCTTACTCTGGCAGCCCAATGTAATGGCGTCATGAATAGCTGTTGACTAGCTGTATTTAAGTCCATTTGATACTTTGTTACCAAAAGTTTAATAATATCCAATTGATTTGCCTCGGCTGCTACGTGTAAAAGACCTACTCCATTCTTATTAGTTGCTTTTGGATCTACTCCTACCTCAGCTATTAAGTATTCCACTATTTCCAAAAACCCAAAACGACACGCTTCCATAAGTGGTGTTGTCCCACAGTTATCTTCTTCATTTAGTTCTTTAGCAGAGCTGTCAGTCGCAAGCAGTTTGAGGACTTCCAAGTGACCGTGCATAACTATCCTACCAAGTAAATGTCATATTATTGGAGCATAAAATAAATTTAATCTTAGTTCTTAGTCGACATTTATTCATACAAATTAAGCACCTGCGGTGTGAATTGGCTTCCGACCATTTCGACTCCTTTTCTCCTTTAAGGTTCTCCGCAGCTTATCATCTCCACAAGACTCCAGTAGATAAGAAATAATATCCACATTCCCTTCTCTTGTTGCAATATGCAAACACGTCCAACCATCTTTGTTAATGAAGTTGAAATCAGCACCACTTTGAACCAGAGATTTAATTACAGAAATATCTTGCTTGGTACAAGCAAGCATTAATGGAGTCCAATCCGCTCTTTTAACCACATTAACATTGGCACCTATAAAAAAATTGACGTGATTTAGTATTAACTGAGCATTGATAGTGAGAAAGATTTATAATGATATATAAGAATTCACGCAGACTTCATGATTAACCTTTGCTTAGTAGGTATTTAACGATTTCAGGTTGAGAAAATTGAGCAGCATCATGCAGTGCAGTTTTACCCTCCAAGTTAATCTGCTCAAGATTTGCATTTTCCTCCTCAACGAGGTATCTGTTTGAACAAGCAATACAAACTGACATTAAAAAGGTCTTTTGAGGTGTCGCTCAATTAACTGCGTAACCAGCTTTCACTTACCTCATCAGGTCAATGTAGCCATTTATGGCACAAATATGTAAGGCAGTGTTTCCTGATTTTTTGAGAGAGAGACAATTGACTATGTTTGAATCCCGAAACTTTGCAGTTGCTTTCAAAAGTGAAACAATTTCCTTTACCTCTGGTAGTAGGTTTCTTTGCATATAGCGGAAATAAGACGCGGAATACTCAGCTATGCGTTTGTCTTCTTCATGAATACCCATTTTTTGCACTGATTACTAACGACGATGAAAGATTAAGAATGACATAATATCTGAACTTGCATGCAATGCGAAGATTTAATATAGGATACACATGTGGGCAATGTGTAAATTGTTTTCGTTTCAGCTTGCTTTCATGCTTGGTTTGTAATACCAACATTCTAGCAGGTTGAACGGGTGCTGTGAGGAAACTTGTGCATACTACAGATATACTCTTTCGGGTGTGTATGTGGCATCACTTCTGTGGATGAAACGATTCCAATGATCAAAAGAATGAGGCTCAATTAAACGAATTGGGAATGAATACGCGATAACTGTTTGTATAGCCAACATAAATTATTTTATTTTTTTCTTGGAGCATAACCATAATCACTAAACTAGTACAAACGTTGATTTTGAATCGTACAAAAAATTACAAGTTGTACTTAAACGTATTTGAATGCTAAAACAGCTAAAATACTTAGACTCCATAATAACATCTTACATATAATATGCATATATGCCATGCAATAAAACTTATTTAATTTCTCTATCTACTACATTAGATTACTATGAGCTTAAAATACACATCATTTATATCATAAAATATCTTTACACTACCACTACTGAGACGTAGCGGGAGGAGCTTGATTTGGTGGAGGTATTAGAGGGCGAGGCATCAAACCAGCAGGCATTCCAGGTGGTGGTATTAAAGGTGGAGGTAATCCCATTCCAGACATACCTGGGGGCATACCTGGAGGCATTCCAGGAGGTGGACGCATACCTGAAAAGAATTGACAAGTTAATTTTAGAGTTATGCTTCCAGAAATTCAGTATAACATTTTTAGATCCAGTTTATTACCAGCTAATAATGGGGGAACTCCTGGTGGAAGGCCAGGAGGAAGCATTGGTGGTCTACCAGGAGGAGCAAGTAAAGGTGGAGCACCTGGAGGAGCAGGCATTCCCCCTGGAGGAGGAACTGGCATTCCAGGACGAGCTACAATGCATTAATCACATTGTTTTTTATTAAAATGCAATCTCTCTCTAAATCTCTACACGTATAACATGTGCACATGCACAAAGATTAAAAATCACTTACGTTGCAACATTGATGGTGGGGGTATGTTTACACCACCCTTGCCTGGAGCATTGGTTCCAAAAGGGTTAGCTGGAATCTTTCCGGCTTTGAATGCGGCAGCTTAAAAGAGAAAAATAAAAGTTAGCATATGTAATGTCATAATCAAAAGGTAGTGCAACAACAACAGAATTTAAAAACTTACTTGTTGCATCGATAAGACTCTGAGCTTGATCTTCCATCCATTTCTGATAATAAAACTTGACATTATCTTTATGCTTCCTTCCAGCACAATGAGTTTTTCTTACTGACGGCTGAAAAAAATAAAAACATTACTAAATAAATCTTACATTACATGCATGATGTAATGATAACTCATGATATAATGTGTATGATAAGATTAGCAACCAAATCAAGCAGACTTCACTGAACTTCACTCATTATCCTCATCTTTCAATTTCAATAACCAAACGCAACTTACCGAGTCATGCGTCAAATATGTGTCACAATAATCGCAGTAGTACTTGGGCATCTTTGACAATCAACAATCAACAATTAGCCGCTACTAATTTCAACAACAGAAATCACAATCACTAAACACTAATTATGAATTATGCCTATTCTATTTGCAACAAGAAGTCAAAAGTTAACTATAAATGCCGGTTCATTTATCAGTTATGTTACGGTATTTACTAATAATCGCTAATAACTTTTTAACCACCTGTTTCTGTTTACGTATCTACTATGTAGTTTATATACCGACTTTAGCAGATACATAAAAATTTATCCTCAGATTAATTTAGCTATCAAATCATTTGGAAAAAATCTTTCAAGTCAAAATTTTTAGGTGCATTGACAACTTTTAGGTATATATAAGATCTCCTCATATAAGTTACACAAACAAGAAAACAAGCGTTCATAATATCCGCACTTTGAGATCATAAAGAGTGTGATGCGGGAGCAAGGATTCATCTGTGGTCCTTAAAAATATACATAAAAGCTCATGGCTCATGCTGAACTCACGCACGTGAATCATTTACAGTTTTTGGTTGATCAAACCAATCAAATACACAACACAACACGTTTTCAATATTGTGCATTTACTTTTTGACAATAATACTTAAATTAGAATTAGTGAGTTAAGTGACAACAATGATTCCTAACTAGTTTATAATGGTTTTGACATAATTGTGATAAGTTGATAAGTTGCCTGACTTTGTAAGGAACGACAGTACGGCCATAGCAAATCTTGCAAATTGTTAACTCGCTTGTGCTTACATTGTTGATTGTACGTTATACGGTAGAAGGAAAGGGGGCTTCAAAAATCATTTGGAAAATTGCTGTAGTACATACAATTGACGATTTACACAGCATCAAAGATTGAAGATGGTGAAACGCAAACTAGATCCGGTTAATTTGGAGGTGGTGGCGTCAGCATCCCCAAAAGACGCTGTAAATAAAGCCAGTAGTAAATCTGAAAACTTGAAGTCGAAAGCAATTATTTCAACCCAGATTAAAAATGGCAAAGAGCAGAAAGGGAAAATTAAAGAAACGGTAAGATAAAATGATCATTTAATATAAAAATTTAAATTATATGAAGTGATTTAATGTAATGATAAATTTTTATGATTTTCAGACGCCGATTGCTCCAAGGAGGAGTACTAGGAAGCTTAACGTAAAGAAAGTTGAAGAGGAGGCTATGGAGGAGGCGTCAGAAGCCGATGAAGAAAATGAAGCTCCCGGATCGGATGAACAGTCTGAGGAGGAAGACTCAGTTGTGGACACAGAGGAAGCAGATGACGATTCAGAGGATAACAGCAGCGAGGATGAAGCTAATGATGAGGAAGAGGAGGATGATGATGAATCAAAGCCGGATAGTGATTCAGAGGAAGAAAAATCTTCTGAGGAGGATGATGAGGGAATTGAAAAAGACAATCCATTTGAATTTTCTGAAATGAATGAGGCAGTTTCAGAGAAAGTGGAAGCACCGCATCCTAACCCAGCAAATGGAAACGAATACGAAGAGGATTCATCTGATGAAGAAGATATTAGAAACACTGTAGGAAATGTACCTTTGAATTGGTATGACGAGTATCCTCATATTGGATACGATTTGGATGGCCGGAAACTGATTAGGCCGAAGCAAGGAGATAAATTGGATGAATTTTTGAGACGGATGGAAGACCCAAATTTCTGGTACGAGCACTAAACACAACACATATTATCCAATACCTTTGCATTTACTTGATTTACCTTGATATATGGAATTGAACTTACAGGAGAACTGTCAAGGATTTGCAAACCGGACAAAATGTTGTGCTCAGTGATAAAGACTTGGAATTTGTGAAACGGATACAGTCTGGGAAGATACCTGATGCTAACTTCGAAAATTTTGCTGTGAGTGTCGTATAATCCATTTTAGGAATAAGATCACAAAGTATGACTGCTAGTTGAATGTATGAACATGCATGATAAGCGCAACGATTCTGCTTTTACAGCCATGGATAGACTGGTTTTCATCTGATGTAATGGACACACCTTTGAGAAGTATGCCGCCTTCTAAAACATCATTTTTACCGTCAAAAATTGATAAGATGAAGATCTCAAAAATGGTACATGCAATTAAGATGGGTTGGTTGAAGCCAAAACCTAAACCATCCACTGAACCCAACTTTTACATGCTATGGGATTCTGATGACAAGGCGGATGAAATGCGACGTGTGCATGATCATATACCAGCTCCAAAAGTGAGGCTTCCAAGTAATGCCGAGTCGTACAACCCTCCTGCAGAATATTTGTTTGATGAGAAAGAGGTAATATTTCACACATCTTTTATCAAATTGTCAAGTACAAAGTAGTCGGCTAGTTTAATGCAGTAAAAATCATTGAAACTAATAATTGTTATTACAGATGAAAGACTGGGAATCTAAAGACGATGAACCGTGGAAGCGAAGATATAATTTCATTCCCCAAAAATTTAAATCCTTGAGGGAAGTACCAGCGTATGATAATTACACAAGAGAAAGATTTCAACGATGTCTTGATTTGTATCTATGTCCAAGAGCAAAAAAGATGAGAGTAAGCGCTCGTTATAATATAATAGTGTGGATAGATGTAACTTTTAAATGTATTCCATAGGTTTAACTGTTTTTTTTTCTTGTTGTAGCTAACCATCAAAGCTGAAGATTTGGTCCCACAGTTGCCAAACCCAAAAGATTTACAACCATTCCCTACTATATGTTCAATGATTTTCAAGGGACATTTGCAAATGGTCAGGTCTATAACTCTAGAGCCACATGGTCAGTTCTTTGCATCTGGTTCTGAAGATGGAACTGTTAAAGGTAATTTTCTATTTAGTATATTTCTTTGTTGTTTAAATTGTTTAATTAAAAATAAAATATTTTTTTTGTAGTTTGGGAAATTGCAACTGGGCGTTGTATGAAAACCTTTGAATTTGGATGTGTTATACGCTGGGTTGAGTGGTGTCCAAATAAATCCTTGTCTCTCCTTGCTGTGGCTGCTGATTCAGATGTAATGCTTATCAATCCTGGAGTTGGTGATAAGCTGATTGTTGAGAAAACGGACCTTTTATTGTCTGAAACCCCCGATCAGGGTGATTATCATCCATCTGAAAGACTAAAAGGTGCTGCACAGTGGGAGCCTGTTGATGAAGAAAAGTGGTCGAAAGGAATTCGAATATTGATTCGGCATTTCAAAAACGTTAATCAGGTAAAGGGAAAAAATACTCCATCCTTTAAGGAATGTTGTAATATGAATGATACTATCTAAATATTGTATTCATGTAATATAGGTGACGTGGCATGCCAAAGGTGATTACTTTGCTTCTGTTGTGAGTGAAGGCCAAAATAGGTCGGTATTAATCCACCAGCTATCCTCAAGACGTTCACAACTACCTCTTAATAGATCAAAAGGGCTTATTCAATGTGTTTTATTTCATCCTATTCGTCCAATATTTTTCATTGCCGTAAGTTTATAAATTGAAGCAATCTGTTTGTAAATGTTTGCATTAACTATAGTTTAAAATCCCAGTTGTATCATGTAATTTCAGACGCAGCGACATGTTCGTGTTTATGATTTACTGAAGCAGGAGATGATTAAAAAGCTTATATCTGGAGCTAAATGGATTTCTAGCATGGCCATACATCCGGGTTAGTCAGACAACTTTATTATTTTGCTATTACTTCCAAAAACAGAAAAAGTTTTTGTTTGAATTATTGCAACCATTTTTTTACAGGTGGCGATAACGTTATTGTTGGTACTTACGACAAAAAAGTTATGTGGTTCGACTTGGATTTGTCAACGAAACCATACCAGACCCTTAGGTTTCATGGAAATGCAGTTCGAAGTGTTGCATATCACAAGAGATATCCTCTTTTTGCAAGTGGCTCAGACGACTGCAACCTTATCATCAGTCATGGAATGGTTTACAAGTAAGGACGCTCTGTTGTGTTGTATGCTTGCATATCATTATTACCTTTGTTCAAATGTTTGTATTAACACGAGTTTATGTTTTCGTTTCTAGTGATTTGCTTCAAAATCCTCTAATTGTTCCAGTTAAGAAGCTAAGAGGACATGACAAATTCAGTGACTACGGAATTCTAAGTATCATGTTCCATAATATGCAACCGTGGGTGTTTTCATCTGGAGCGGATAAAACCATTCGATTGTACACGTAGTTAATATGTCGCATGAAACTATATATGTAGTTTATAAGGTTGAGCTGTTTCGTTTTATGATGCAAAAACTATTAAATATTATACATTTTTAGTAAACCATAAAAACCATTACAGAAACTGATTTTTTTCATTTAGAAATCACGACAGACTTTACCGTATTCATTCGTTATTATATAGGTGTTTCATACGGCAAAAGGTAATGACAAAACAACGAATAAAACCTAATGTCAACGCACTGTGTTCCGTGTGCAGATTGATTATTATGCAATGCAAATTCATGGACCAGAGACTGGAGTGGAGACAAGTAGTACTGAATGGAAAACATTAAATGACGGTTTATGCTTGCTCTCTCTATATGCATTACAAGTTATGTGTATAGACAATTTGTTGTGTACTTAAAGTTGCATGATGTTGATAAGGAATGTGAACATCACTTCCACTGCATGGGTTATTGTATGCGAACTGCATATATACGGAAAGGTTGAAATGAATGAAGTATGGAGTATGGATAGAGTAGCTAAAACACGCACGGCTGAAAGCAAAGGAATGAAGATAGAGAAAATGAGTAACGGCGAACAAAAATCATCTCCCTTGTGTCCTGAGAGCTTTGAGTTTTACATGAATTCTTTGCATCTGCATCTCTCTCTGTGCTCTTCTGTACACACCAAACCAATCTTTATGATCATGATCATCGGGTACCAGTCAATTTTTAGGGATCTCTAAACCCAAAGGCTCATGAAAATCTTTTCATGGATCATCTCTTCTATTTCTCTTGGATAGGAAGCTACTTGTTGAACTTCCTAATTTTTCATAGTTTCAAAGCCATCTTTGATCTTCGTAAATAATAATTTTGATGCGTGTCAAATTTTTCCAGTTTCTCTGTTTTTAAGTTAACTTCAAGTCAAGTTTTTCATTTCCAGTCATAAGTTTTTCCGTTTTGGTAGTGTATTTTATAAACTCCTTTATATATATAGCATGTTGATTCACAGACACATTCAAGAGGGCTCAAAACAAACAAGGCAACAATAATAATTGTCCACTTTTATGCAAATAGAAATTTGTATGAATTGAAGATTTTATCATAATTGGACGGAAAGTATCATAATTCAAATTAGAAGACTTTACTTCTGGTTTGTACGAGTTTTCGCTTGTGTTCAGAGTTCAGACAGCATTAACTATGGAGAAAGGAACTAATCATGTAAGTGCATTTTCTAACTTCTTACTAGGTGTATGCCTTATTTATTCATTATTCGTACAGATAAGATTTTCTGTTAATATTTTCTATTGCAAAGTTCATTCCCCCTTATTTTCTATTTTACAGTTTTCAGAAACCCGGAGACCCCTTGAAGTTCATAAAAGCAATAATACAGAAGCACCACCTAAAGTATCGAGTAGTAGCACAATGTCAAGTTCAAAGCCAGTGTTTGCCGTCCCACTCGCACCAGGAGACAAGCAGAAAGGTCAGCATCACCACCACCAAAGTGCCAATACAAATATGAAGCAGTCCTCATCAGCTCAACAAAAGTCAAAGACTGAGTCGTCAGCGCCGGATGGAATTGGAATCATGGGTCCACCTCCAGCCCCACCAAGTCATTCAAGAAGTGGAGCAGTTAAACAAGATCAAAATGTGCCATCTTCTCAACAATCGCAAAATACGGGTAGGCGAAGCATTAGACTATCGGATGATGGGAAAGGTGGAGCTAGGTAAGATAATTTAATTTTTTTATTTATTACTTGCTAGCATTGAATTAAGAATTAAATATAAAATACTCAAATATTTATCGTGCATCTTATTGTTTTTACAGACGATGGACTCTTAACGATTTCGAAATTGGACGACCCTTGGGCAAAGGAAAATTTGGCAACGTTTATCTCGCTAGGGAAAAGAAATCTAGGTACATTATTGCCTTGAAGGTGTTATTCAAAAAAGAACTCCAAAGGGCCAACGTTGAACATCAGCTTCGTCGAGAAATAGAAATTCAAACTCATCTACGTCATCGTAATATTCTGAGGATGTTTGGATATTTTCACGATGAGAGCAGAGTGTATTTAATTCTTGAATATGCACCCGGGGGAGAACTATATAAGCTATTGACATCACAGCCACATAAACACTTTACGGAAGAAGCGTAAGCTATAATATTAGAAGCTATGTGTATGTGGCTCATTCTCCTCTTTTAAATAATGTTTAGCAAAATTTTAACAAGACATTATTTATGTTTTGTTTTTAGGTCCGCAAATTACATATTTCAACTGGCCAGCGCGTTAAGTTATTGTCACTCCAAAAATGTACTTCACAGAGATATTAAACCAGAAAATATATTAGTTGGGACTGATGGTGAGATCAAAATTGGTGACTTTGGATGGTCTGTCCATGCACCTTCTTCAAAGTAAGCGCAATTTAATTTACTTTACACGTCGTATTTCAGAGCTTTATTTTGAAACAATAATCACTTAAATTTTACTTTTTTGCTATTATTTCAGACGTGAGACTGTATGTGGTACTTTAGATTACTTACCTCCGGAAATGGTCGAAGGCCGGGCTCACGATAAGACTGCTGATATTTGGAGTGTGGGAATATTGCTGTATGAATTCCTTGTAGGGAGACCACCTTTTGAAACACAGTCCTATAATTCAACTTATGATAAAATTATGAGATGTGAATATACGTTTCCTGATAATGTCAGTTCAGGGGCTCGAGATCTCATTATTAAGGTAGTTTTTATTACATGCAATGAAAAAACAACGGTATAAACAACTTTGGCTAATATTATCGCTCATTTCAATATTTTTAATTAGATATTGAAAAAGGATCCAAGAGCAAGGCTTCCACTAGAAGAGATTATCAAACATCCATGGGTCGCACAGCACGTAGTATTAACAGCACGTACCACATGATAAACGGCAATAAGCAGCTCACAAACAAAACATTTTGTACAACAATAATTGAATTTTTAAATATCCAAGGTGTTTAGGTGTTATATTGACACGGTCGCTTGTCGCTTTCTGTAAATGTTTTTAACACGTGAAACGATTTTAATGACTAATAATTTTCTGATAACATGATTTCTTAATAATTAACAATACGCTTGCTGTGGGGTCCAGAAATGCAGAAATTTGACCTGATGTATGTAATATGTAATGTCATGGCTAGGAAATGTATTGCGTAAAGCGGATAAGGTTTTGTATTTTTTCACATGGACGTAGTGCACAGGGTTATAAATGTCGCCGTCGTCAATTACAATTACCCGATGACTTTGTTAATAGTGAGTCAATTTTTATTATGTTTAATAAGTTATAAATAAGACAGCAGCGCAATGAATAAAAACTGACTTAACTGTGCAAACTATTAATTTTTGATTAACACTTTATTATGAATGTGTATTTATTACAGTAATATGGCTTGAACAAATTTAATAACACTGCACACATCATAGAAATATTGGAACTTATCATGTAACTAACTGTAAAACCATACGTAGAATCATGGGTAACATACAACTGGATAAAGACCATCATAATAACGCGATAATCATAAATGCAAATAATTGTTGATGATGAACAGGTAGAGGGGGGTTCTTGGAAAGATAATTCATGTAAACCATTACTAAAAGTTGAACAGTGCAATGCACCAATAAAATAATAGTATATCCCATTATTAATGGAATTTACTAAAAACTCAATACTGCTAATTACAAAATCCAACCACTATTTGTCCCGTGCCGTGCCATTTATTAAATTGCTTCAAGAAGCAATTCATGGCATTTTTTTCAGTATATATCTTACACCATATGTATACTAGATAAATTACCACAGTATCACCTTCTGAAATTTCATTATTTACGTTCTACTGCGAGTTCAATACAATAAATCAGTCAATCGAAATATGGTTACGTACTTAAGACTTGCACAATAAAATAATAATAATAATTATGTTATACAATATTAGAATGAACTAATGAAGTAAACTGGAAAAAAATACTTAAAAATATGAGATGTGTGTACAACATTTAGCTTAAATAGTAAGAATCTTAACTTTATGACTTTCGTGCAATGCGCACAATAGCTAATTTTGCGACGATAAGTTCAAAAACGTGTTAGAAATGAAATAATTAAACAGTTTCATAACTGAATCGAATGCTTCTTGCCATCATGCATGCACAAATTATTCCCATTACTTGAACTACAGCCAAGATAATTCCCACGGTTCCAAGTCGATCAATAGAGAATGACTGAACGTATGCGTGAAGGCATCCCTGCAATACATAATACCAATATAAGAACATGTAAGTTTTATGACAACTGGTAAATTTTTAGCGAATATTAAAAAATCATCGAACCTCTGTATAAATTTCCTTTCCAACAATCGCCTGATCATTCATATTTTGCTTAGTGATCGAGTCAGTACATCCATCAACACCTCCACCAATGCAGCAAGTTTTGGGAATGAAGCCAACATTGGGAGCATCAGGTGCGATAGCCCAGTCAGTGTAGTTGTTGACACCACAGCATTTCAACTGCAAAGAAATTGATGTTAATATTATTATCCCCTAACTAATAAATCATTATGACACATTAGCGTAAAAAAAACTTACGTTGAACTGCAAAAAGTCCCAAGATTTAACAGAGTCATTGTGGCCAGTAGTAGTCTCATTGTAGTACTTTTCGAGCGATTTCTCCATGCCAGTGCGCAGTACACCCTCCACATCATCCTGGAAAGCATATGCAGCAATCGCTGCTCCGAGTTGAATCACCAAGATCAATCCCACCAGCACAGAGTACTAAAAAAATTAATAAAAAAGGACCAATATATTAATAATTGCTTTTTCAAAAAAATGTCTGCTTATAATTTACAGACAAGATATGATAATAAATTTTACCATACCAGCATCATCATGCAGTGATTTTCAGTAACTGCACCGCAACATCCTAAAAATGCAATTACGAACATGATGAATCCAACGACAATGAAGATTGTAGGCGGAATAGAATGACCTCCATCCTCTCCGTCCAACATGGTCGAGAAGTATTGTTTGAATCCATGTTTCACACTGAATCCAATCCAGACAAGCGTGATTCCCAAAATCTTGAAAAAAATAAGGTCGTTTGAATAACTTATGATGTCTTAATAATTCTTATTACTTACAGCAATTAGTTAACTAGTAATTAATATGTGCTGCCAGCGGCAGGTACTTACCACAAAAACCAAGTTAAATAGGAAAAGGGCATACTTGATCAATTTCATTCCACCGTTAATGGACGGCATCTTGCTAACCAACTAGTTAGTTCGAACAATATAGTTTATAATAAAAAAATTAACGCTGGCCAAAAGTTTAATCAATCAATCAAAAAAATATTCTTGACTACTCTCACTCAACGTACCAAACTGACTAATCGTAAGCAGAAGTAATTACAGCCTCAACACTTCGTCACAGTCACAAGACCCAAAACTTTTGAGGTATGGGGTATGCTCAATAATATACTCACAGACACTCAAATTGTAAGAGTTTTATAAGCATAACCAAAACCTTATATAATAGTTGCTCGGTTTGATAAAAAAAACAAGTCACTCAATTGGATTGCGTTTTGCTTTTACTGTTATACATACATCATGCATAATAATATATGTGGTGTTGTGATACTTGTGATGTGATGAACTGGATATATGGACATCGAACAGTAGTATAAGAGAACAACGTAGAACAGCAAACACAAGGAGCTAAACTGCTCTTGCGCATGACAATTTTATATCAAAAGCAGTGCACGATATGGTCATAAGGCTCAACAAAAATGTACATAAACAAGTACGTACTTACAATTCTACCTACAACCTATTGGTTTGCTGCTGTTTCCTCATGCTTTTGCATGGGAAAATAGTGGTATCATGCTCTGCTAGTTCAATGAAAGTTTGTTTTTACGAACAAACGAATCATTCGCTATAATGATAGCAAAGAGTAGTAAACTTATGACAATGACTCATACTCTCAACTCATCATCAGTGTCACAACAAATGACAAGGTTTTAATATAACAGAATTCACATTGCCCCTACAATCTAACACAAAAAACTCTTTCTATCTTTTACTACGCAGTAAAGTAAAACCTATAAGCTAAGGCTTAGCTGCTAAGCTATAAGAACGAGCTGCTGAAGAATCCCAGACGAGAACAAAGAAATTGTTTTCTCTTGCTTTCTTTATGTGTTAATTCAATCAACCATACATTCCTCACTTACCTGCAACATGCAACTGGCTGGTATAATCATATCCAGGGATGAACACAATTACATGTATTTCAATTACATGTAATTCAATTACGTAATTAATTACATTTTTTGTAATTTGTAATTGATAATTGAGCAAAAAAACCCAAAAGTAATTAAATACAGTATTTATTTGAAGGAAATTCTTGGAAATGTATTTAAATACATTAAAGTAATTCAATTACATTTTTGACATTTCTGGGCAACATTATACTTACAATAGGACTAAAAATGAAAAATCTACATTGAACACTGGACATAGGAATTGAAAATTTTAAAATTGTTACATTGGTTGTAGTGGGCGACCTATACCCTCTTTTATAAGCATCTTTTTCACTGCTATAACAATCGATTTTCAATTTTTGGTTATGCGGTACCTGGGATTTTAATAAGCAACTGTATTTTGTATTTACAAATGTAATTAAATACTGTATTTTGTAATTGGTAATTGTAGCATTACCCAGAAACATGTAATTGAATTTAAATGTAATTGCAGCATTTGAAGTATTTGGATAATTGTAATTTGTAATTGAAAGTCAAGTAATTGTTCATCCCTGATCATATCTACCCCTAATAAACTCGAACCGTAGTATGAACTTTCTTACACAAATCATACAAAATTAACTGGAACTGGAGCTTCCGGATGGATAAGTTAAAGCAAATGAGTAGATCTGAAGGTTATTATGAAAGAGTACTCTCATAAATTCTAAAATTTATGTCATTTGTCAAGAGCACTCATCATTATCTGTCATACCATGAAGTTTGGATTTGAAACAGGAAGTTTATCGATTAAAATGCCGAGTCTTAACCTCGTAACACAGTTTGGCCTGAACAATTTGCTTGGTATTTCTTACTCCTTCTTACTCAGGGAAGCCACATAATAAAATGTGCAATCAATACAGTTCCATAATATACGGAAGCAAATGGTAATTTATTATTACAAGCAATAAAGGTTGAGATGACCATGTAAATATTACTATGCAATAATGCATAATATCATAAAGTACATTCTACTTACTAAGTAAATGCGTCATTAACTACTGTTCATGTGACTAGGATTGATGGCGGAATAGACTTTTATGTTTCTCAACATCTACCAACGCTTTTGGCTGAATTGGAGGAATGTCAAACCACTTGTTTCGTGTGGACGCATGGGCATATCGTTCTGCCATTTCGTGCATAATGTTGAAAATAGACTTTTCCAATATTTCGGACGTGCTGTGTAATGGTATGAGAGCTTGCTCATGTGGTTGTGATTCATTTGAATCCATATCAAATACATTATCCATTTCTGCATCAGCATACTCCTCAAACAATGGTGCCTTCCGCTTTGTAGCCACTCGAATGAAAGAAGCAAAGCTTGGTGATTGAATCATATCCCTGTCACATAAAAAAGGCAAATAACCTGTTTAATTATTATAACCTAGCTGGACACTCATCATTTGAACAAAACTATGTATTTTAAAAGTTGCAAATACACATACCAAATCATATCACATATAATGCTTTGACAAAATCGAGAGCCAGTGAACGTAAATGGAAGTCGAGATAATGCATCAACAGACAAATCGTAATCTCGTTTCAGAGGTGCTACAAAGCCAATCCTTGACTTCTCTCTGTCAGAAGCATCAATGTTATCATTCCTGGGTTAAGAACTATTATGTAAATATTTTCACTGACGCTTGTACTCGTTCTTAAAGAGATAACTTACTTTGATATAACGTTGTCGTATTGGCCAAGTACACTTCCGATGTAAAGGGACACTGCTAACAATCTGTTGTATATTCCTGGCTTTTCTGGTTTGTGGGCCACCTTTAATATCAAATATTATTATTATGACCTTGTACATAATAAAGCATCTTAAGCTACACAATATTGGGATAATAGAGGAAGCCTAAACAAATAAACAACAAAGACTTAAACTATTTATCATACCTCATTACTGCTTTGCTCGCTATCACGCAGTTGTATATTCTTCATGTAGTCTCGCCACTGATTAAAAACGAATTCATAGATTACGGTTGCAGTCTCATCTTCAATTGTGCAAGCAATCATTGTTGATAGAACTACGGGGGTGTCCCCAGCCTGGATAACAATTTTACACGATGCTTCTTCTTTTGGTGCCAAACGACCAAAGTTTGGATGGAATGATATCATGCCACCTCCTTCGATGGGAATATTTTGCCATGTATATTTCATTGTATTTCGCGAGTGAATATTTGTAAGGAAAACAATTCTGGATACAGAGTGGCCAGTCGGAATTAAATGTCCAATAGTGACATGGGATGGGCTAAGTGTGACAGGAACTCCACTGTCAACCAACACGAATTTTCGTACAGTTTCTGATGTGGCAGCAGGTCTAAGGCTAACGCTGCAGTTCATGGCTGCACTACCATATAAAGTGGCTTGTAGTTGGGTCTTATCGAAGCTTGGGTAAATTATTAATGGTGCCTGGTAGTAAAAATTGTAATTCGAATTATAACACATATTACAGCCTAAAGCTTATAATTTTTGAGAGATTCCGATTCTTTTTTTTTACCGTGTAATGTGTGTACTCTAACGGAGAGAACTTTAATCGAATAGGGAACCAGCTCTGTGGTTGAACATCCCCTTTCGCTGTAAGGCATTCCATTACAGCATGACCAAAATTTTCATCTTTAAGTTTTTCGAACGGTTCCAAATCCACCGTGAATGAAGCAACTACATTCCCTCCATTATACAACCAAAACATCTATAATATAATACAAAAAAAATTAACCAATGCAAGCAACACAATTTTTCAATTTTAATTAGGACTGTTCGTTAGTTTGCTTACCTGAACCGGTGGATCCATGTCAGACAAACATATAGGATGAAGTGACATGTGCTTCTTGTTCATTAATTGAATGTGTGGTTGATGAGCGTCCAAGGTTCTTCCGGTTAAATCAATCCAAACAAATATGGCTGGGAAAATTCTAAGGAGTACAGACACCTGGTGAACTCCTATAGTTCCAAACGAATACTTGATACTGATGACTTGAGATTCTTTGCTTTTGAGAGACCCACTTGTTGGTGTAATTTCAAAGAAACTAAGATCCTTACGGCTGTTGCAAGTAGGAGGAATCTTGTTTGCATTAGCTGCATTATAACTGAATTTTTTTGCCCAAATTTGCGACGCCAAGTCGGGACTGTCAGCAAAATGGTCATCTTTGAACTCGGATGTTCCGCAAGTACCACAGATTTTTTGTTGCAAATGTCTTTTCCATCCTTTCGGTGGCTTAGTACATACTGCCCAAAACCCTCTTAGTTCACTAACGTTGCTTAAGTGTAATTTGAATACATAAGGTGCAGAGTTAATCGGTGCAGGAGGGAATCGGAATGCAATAGATGAAACTTGTGGAACAGTTCCTTCAGGTACCGTGTGATGGTATGGAGTCAAAAGCTGATTTAAACTGAAACAAATGCCGAAAATTAAACAAAAGATGTAAAAACGCTACCCATCCAACATGATTTTTCGATTCATATTCTTACAGCGATAGTGAAAACATGGACCAGCACTGCTGGGCATCCCAAATACTCCACGGAGAATCCATTAATATGTCTGTAAACTATGGTAGTAAGAAATCAACCAATAGTTTAAAAGGTTGCATCGTTAAAGAGATTTTTTTTTTAGCCAGAGCACTTTTATAATGCCCACACTAGCTACCTTGAACGTAGTATGATCACCCAAGAAAGTGATATCAATAAGGTGCTTCTCAAAGACATCCATCGAAACACCTTGTACGAATTCATCATCATCATTGAACTCCAAATTATAAATTACATAAAAATGTTGTAAATTCATTCTAGACGGGCGAACAGTAACAGTTACCTATAATATTTGGTTTTCAAATGATGAGACGTGGTAATACATATACATTTCAAAAGTATCCATGATTTCAACATTATTGATAGTTTAGCTTACCGTAGCGCTTTCTTGAGGTTTCAGTTGAACCCTGGTAGGATTAATACTAACAACTTCCGGAGGAAAATTTGTCAGCCATTGTTCATGATGCAGCTGGGGTAAAATGAAACAATTAACTTAAAAAATGAATCTTAGTTAGCGCTTTAAAATTTCAATAAAAATTATTACGAAGCTTACGATAAAGTGAGCATTAACCGGACACTCTCCGTCATTTCTAACAATGGTAGTTTTACTTTTAGTATCAAATATTTGAATCATATCAAAGTCCAAGTTACTGGGATCAGCCTAAGTAAAGCATAACATATTACTAGTTTTAATATTCAGCAAATGAGTTAATTGCACATAATAATATTACATTTGAGTATCTTAAGATTATAATTATTACTTTGAGATATGATGTTTTAGCAACACCAGTGAAGGGGATGATAAATTCATAGTACCCTAAAGTATCATCTTTAGGAGAACACGTTCGGTGAACATCAAAGCAAAATCTCCAGAATAAGTAGTACATTCCATCCGTCCGAGGGGCAAACTTCCAAGAAATTGGGATTGTCTGAACATAACATTACCACATATGAATTGCAAGTGAAGTAATAGCCGGTTATTATCTAATGATAAAATGGGAATTAAGTACCTCATTAGGGGCAATGAATCCACTTGAAGGTTTGGGGGATATAATCATCCAATCCTCCTCTTCCACATCTGCTGGCTCTATCCAAAACCTTTAAAGTAATAATTATAAAATTATCAACCTTGCATACACACATCATTGTCTATATTCAAGTGAAAGTTGCATACCTATATTGAAAACCAGTTGGATTTTGTAATTCTACATATGTGTAGGTAATACATCCAGCAATAGTAATTGGGCATACAACTTCATTTCCTCTTGCAGAAGACTCGTATAAAAGGCGGATTCCTAGGTACGGTATCTCGCAGCATCCGTATAGACCAACCATGCAATTGTCTTGTAAATTAAAAGTTATTCCCATATCAGCCTTATACATAGCACTATAGTCTAGCTTAGGGATCATTCGAGTCACGAGAATTTCATGCTGATTTCCATGAATCAATCCAACAAATGGCCTCACCCTAAATGCGTCCGTTCTGATAATATCACACAATAATAAATACTTACTTTTAAACGAAATAAGTTTGTTTGAATGATTAAATCAAGTAGATTCCAATACAACTTACAAATCTAAAGGCTCCAAATCATAAAAACATGGTAAATCGCTAAGATTCTTTATGAGAAAGGTTCGTCCTACTGGTGAATTCGGTGTACTTGCATACATGACTGCTTTCGGAGGAAAATTAACGTTGGGAATAAATGGAACTCGCTGAGGAGTGAATGTGTGACCTGTTTTCATAAAATACACACAAATCACATTCCATGAAGAAGTCATATCAAACTCTAGCGCATACTTGTTGATTGAGATGATTAAGATTATCATAGACTCACCAGTCACTTTAAGAGTAACACACATTGGCAATGCAATTCTTTTGATGCTGTCCAGCACAATAACTGCAGCAGTAGTATCACCTTCGTCATTTCCAGGTAAAATGAGTTGGGAAGGGTGAATACTCGGAATCATTGTCGCAGTATCTTTTTTCTTTGAGCGACGATGGTCCCATGCGCGACTAGCTCGCGGGTGTTCATCATAATCGTCATTACTAGTCGATGAAGTATGCGTATGATGCCCTTCACTACCATCTCTTAGTGAATGGCGTTCACTCTCCAAAACATGTGAATCTTGGTGTGGTCCACAAACTAAATCTGAGGAGTCGGCACTGCGACGTAGGTGGCGATTAATTTCATCATCAGCAAGAAGGACATCGGGCAATTCATAAAGATTAAGTTTTTGAGTTACAGGCGAGACCATGAATTCTGTTTCCTGTCCTTCATTCAGCCTAGTCATTTTTACTTTCATGAAATATCCATGTTCTGAGTATTGTTCCGCGACTTGTTGGTTGTTGATATCATCCTGTTTTTTGGAGACGTCTTTCGACCCAGTATCGGTTAATTTTCTACTGCTTTCAACAGATTTTGATTCGGTACCCTTTGCAGTCATTGACCCTGGAGGATACAAGATCGTGTCAATCTTTTGTGAAGCGTCAACCGAGGTATTTGCATCTGCTTTTTTCTTTTCTGGAACATTTTTATGGGAAGTCATTGTGGCCGGTATGTTTTTATTTGTAGCACTGCTCATGTTTGCCACTACTCCGGAGGAGTTGGCCTCAACTTTTGACAGCTCTCTATTGGAGGTGAGAACGAGCAACTCGTGTTCAGGAAACTTGTAGTTCCAAGGTGGGCCAAGTTCTTCCCAGGCATCTTTAACAGGATATACATAGCATTCCAAAGTAGCATCGTAAAATGCCCCAGGAAAGTTAGGCTTGAAGTTTACACTAAAGTTATAAGAATCATTGGGGGCAAGCGAAGACGACAATGGCATAATCGTAAACACTTTTGAAGGATCTAAAAACAACAAAATCAACACCTTTTAGTAACAATCGATGTGTATACTCAAATCACAGTTCTCTCACACTCGAGTAAAAGACCAAAATGTCGTCAGAAGAAAGTACCTGGGGACCACTCCAGAATTGTTTCGTATGGGACACAGCTAATAGCTCTAATGGAAATTCCACTACTATGGTCTGGGTATGTACTTTCTGGATCACGATACCCAAAATCAACACGTTGAAATTCAAACTTGACTCCCCATCTTTGATCTCCGTCAGTAAAGTCTGCAAACCTAAAAAAAACAACGAAAAATAATAATTCAATTCATTAGCCTGTTGTTTTAATCCACGAGTCCCCTACCTTACGAACAGACAGTATTATACACTGAAATGCTCACTCACGTGTCGGTAGGGAACGGTAAGGCAAGCTGGTGCTCCATTTTCACACCAAAGGATATTGGTGCTGGTAAGAAGCGAGGTCTTGGAACGCTAATCCCAAGAAAGTCAATTACTAGTGGTTCCTGATGGTGAATCAAACAGTACATGCGCTTATAAAAACTTCTTGGGGCACACGGTTGGAATGTTACTTCAATCTTAATTGTGCTAAAAGGTTGGATTTCTCCTATTGTTGGACATAGCTGTTAAAATGCAACTGGGTTTAAGAAACCTTTTTTTTATATGAAAAGTATCAGTTAAAAACCAGAATCTATACCTTAAAAGCACTTCGAATGTTGTCAGTTGAAAATTGAAAGCGTGCTATCGCTAAAGAGTGATTATGAAGTTCCAAAACTCGCTTACTCTTGTTCCCAAAGTATACAGCCCCAAAATTTATTAAATTTCGATTAAGACATACAGACGGGCCTATGAAAACACCAAAGCATCATTTTCACATTTATTTGCTTAGACTTTTAAAAGACGTTAAATGTTTTTTTTTGAGTTTGCGTTCTACCAAGGGAGAATCCTCGAAGCTTTAGTTTCAGTGGAACATGATCAATCCACAATAGAAAGTTTTTGGAATATACCAGATTTGGTAACTGCGGTAAAAAAAGGACCCGGAATGTCAACTTTTTGTTATCAGACTGATTTTTGGTTTTAGAGTTGGAGCATGCTCCATTGCTATCCCTCTCCATTACAGCAGGCAAAGGTACAGTCATATCATTCTTCAAATACGTTAAGATCTTGAAAGCACCACCGTGTTTTTGTGTGGCCTTTTCTTCACTTGCCTCATCTATTCTTATGCTTTTGTATTGCTGGCCCTTAAAGGAGAAAAATTACGTCAATTATTTATAAAAAATCAAAGGACTAACAGTAGTATGCTTAAGAAAGTAAAGTCAATTCGAAAGCCTTTTTTTCAAACCTTTCTCATGCGATCAGAGTTTATAACTGTTATATCCCAATATCTTCTCTCTTCAACAGGAACACTTCCACAATTTATAAAAACTGCCAGAGGATTCTGAGAATCACGTTGACTATCCTTTTTAAATAGTGGGCCCAAATCTATTGTTAATGATTCTTTTTTCACAGATATCCCATTTGCCAAATATTTTCCAGGTTTATTTTTTTGGTTATGCTTCCGGCATTTACAGTTAAATCCATCATCAACGCTAACAAGGTGTGCCTCAACGGGCGACGCGGTAGGGATGATTTTGACACTCATTTTTAACTGTCCTGCGAGGCCCTCATATAAACAGGTCGGTTCAGAATACGCAGTTTAATTTGTGAGTGAGACCAAGTCCCTAAAACGGGCATGAAAATAAAATTGTTTTGAAACCTTGTGATTATTTCTGAAGGCAAATTACGGGGATTTTGGTTTCTATAACGGCATATCTACGAATGTAAAACAACTACCTACTATCATGTATCTATCTATAAGTACTTGATGATATAAAAGAGGTTTCATAAGATTACATTAATGCAAACTACTTATTTGCAAATAATATACATGCTCAGCAAACAAGTTATTCGGAAATCGTACAAAAGTCAAAGTTTATTCTTCCAAGTTCCATACGCAGTCATCTTCTTGCACACATTATAATAGCTTAGGCTGATTTCGAATAGCAGTAAGATCAAGAATTCTATCTGATTTAGGAGCTTGTTGCATATTTTGAACTTGGGGTCGTAAAGGCTGTCCATACAAGTGCTCCGGTTGTGCTTCAACTGACGCAGGTTGGTTTACAAGTCCATAACGCTGCAAATACTGCTTGGTTGCAAATGAAAGGTTGTTTGATGACATTCCATATACTGTTGTTTCCGTACCTCCAGTTCCCTCTTTTTTACCTACAATAAATAGAAGCCAGATTAGACCATTAACAAATAATTAAAATTGCTACACATCTAAATATATACAAAGCCTAAATATGTAGCTATTACCTTGTAAAATTTCATATTGATTAAGATCACTTGATGGAATGTATTTGTGTGCAAGATTATCAATCATTCCACTATTTGAGTTAATGGAATCGGATACGACAGGGGCACAGTTTAGCGTAGGAATATAAATCGAGTTATAAACATTTCTACACAAATAATTACAACATCAATTAAATTCCAAATGCAATTCAAAGTTTAATATTTAATCTGTGAATTGATCATAAGCACCATTATCATATCCTTACTGTTGAATCATATAGTTCTGCTGTTGTTGTTGTAAAGTTGAACCTCTAAGAGGAGGACGAGCAGCATGTTCATTAGGAGGAACGGGACTATCAAACTGAACTCCTAAGGTCTGAAGATACTTTTTCGTCACATCCACAACATTATTGTTTTCTTTGCAAACTGGACGAGCGTTAGAGTCAGTTTGCTTCTGGAAATTTTCCTTTTCTTCACAGCTTTCATGAAATGCAAATCTTTCACTCCCTGCACCACAGCTCAAATCACTTGTATAAGATCCAGTACTGCCGCGACTAGATGGTGATGGCACTAAACCTGTCTTTGTACTCATTTTGGGTATCTGCGCAATTGGTTTCATGTTAGAAGTTGTTCTAGTATTTGTAGGAACTGGATGTGGGTTTACATTTCCATTTCCTCCTTCCAGAATTCGATTAACAGTGCCAAGTAAATTATTGTAAAATGTTTTTGTCGGCTTCACATGTTCGGTCATTTCTGATTCATCTTCAGAACTAGATCCGTATGCACTAACACTAGGACCAATGTTGGCACTTCCATTGAAGCTATAATAATAATTTTGAAAAGGATTTCGATTAACCATTATTGACCCCAATGATTACATTCAGATAAACTTGTTACACTGTTATTAATAGTAGCATATTACTTACCTATCGTTTTGGAAAGTATCATTATGGTAATCAGGGACGTCAAGTGACTTTATGGAATAAAGACTAGGATCCTGGCCAATGCCTACATGTATGTTTTTTAGAAAAGCTGACAAATCTTCGGTATTTTTATCTCCTCCGAGTGAAGACATTGGTATTCTGGACTCTCTTCCAACTTTTGGGGTGTCTTTGATAGTTGCATTTGACGTAGGGGTAACATTTGCAGATCTTACGATGACTTCATTCCCATCTGCTTTTGGTTCTGTGCCCCTTGGTGATGGAGTACCTTTTGGCAAGTTTTCTGATGATTTGGTTCTTTGAAACACTAGCTTTTCCATTTCTTGGTTTGTCGAACTTTCAGTTTGAGTTTCCCTTGAAATACCAGAACTTTTATTTAACATATGAGATAGGAAACGATCTTGGAACGAGATAATTTGTTGCATTTGATCTTCGAGCTTTGATATACTGTTTTTCTGTTCAACCACAATCTTTAAAACGGTCGCAATGCCGGATTTTAATGTTTCCATACTTTCTTTCCTGCTACCTTGCAGTCCCGTCGAAGAATTTCTTGTTTCACTACTCAAACTGTCATCAGCAACTGTTGTATCATCTTTTTCACTCGTTACAGATAACGCTGATGTTCCACGTCCCGAATCAGTCTTGTTACTCTGCAATGACTGCTGTAGTTCAAAGTTGGAGCTATTGTTTGATGGCTGAGGTGGTGTTGGATAGTAATTAGCATAATTCATTATGTTTGGGCTTCTCTCTTTGCTGCTGTTGATGTCAGTTGTCAAAAGTTTTGAATGAATATTGGTACTTGGTGACTCAATCCTTAAAGTGGTCGAATGCATGCTAGTTGAAGCAGAATCCAATATTAGAGAGACATCAGACACAATAGGTTGTGGCCTATCCTATAAAAAACACAAATAAAAATAAAACTTTATTGTCTTGCTGTTTCAGTACAAAAAGTCTGCTCTTCCAACAGTGATATGGATTGACTAACTAAATTAGTATTATCAATAATTTATGTATGTATATATTATAATTCATTTTAACCATCACTAAAGGGGGCGGAGGACGAATAAATCTTGGAGGTGCCCTTGGCCGTGGAACATGGTCCATCTGAATACCAAGTGACTTGAGAATTTCGTCACAACGAGTCCCAGCTGCCATCTCCTCTTTGATTTGAGTCTTTATTAATGTGTCAAAGCTGCATCAATACAAATTGCACTGTTTTCCATACAGGTATTGCACAACGAAAACTTAACTTGTAACGATAAGATTGTTAACAAATTTTTCCATCTCAGTATAAAACTATATGCTTACTTATTTTAGCAATACACAAATCCTATAAAATTTGCTCAACACCACAAACCACAACAGGTGCATTTTCCCGCAAACGGCCTACCGCTGTAAGTAATAAAAACACTTCTATAAATGCACTGAACGGAATAAGAACGATATGGGATGGATGGGCAACTTGAGAAATTTTAATCATTTTGCATCTAAACCTTATGTATATATCGGGACACCCAGCGAGAGTATGCTATATAGTGTAAGATCTATAAGGACATTTTTCGCCGTATGGTTTTTTGTTTTGGATTGGGATATGCGAAGTACGAATACTTTGTCGTCTGTCCTAAATTCAACAACACTACGTCATATAGGCCTAAAAGGTAAATTAATGCATGAAGCAGCATACAGAAGTAATTTTTAGTTAAAGTATATATATGGTTTGGTATTCATTCAGTTCGCACATAAAAAGTGACTCATGCACTCTCTCACGCTTCATACGTAAGGTACATGGCATGGGCATATATGATGGGAGATCTTTATATATAACCTGTTCTTCTTACGTATTATGTTGAATGTTGTTTTGCGTTTTATATTCATGTGCTTTATCACTAAAAAGCATGCACAAGGGACTTTGTTACATGGGGACGGGAAGTGACTAAGAACGAGGCGAGGGATAAAAAACTAGATACATATATCTACGTAATGTATGTATATACGAAGAAGGTGGTGTGGTTTAGATGGATGTAAAGAAAAAACAAGTTTTTAGCCCAAATTTTAGGTACCCCTCAGCACCAATTTTGGGGTACCCCTCAGCACCAAATTCGTCTACCCCTCAGCACCAAAATTAGGTACCCCTCAGCACCAAATTTACAAAAAACTTCCAAAACGCATTATCTTCATCCAAACAAACCAAAGAAACTCACAACAACACTCAAACATAAGGTTGGAGCCCTGTGGTTTCCAAACTAGTATCCTCCTGCCCCTCAAAAGTTCCAAAGAACAATTGAGCCCCACCACCGCCACAAAATGACTTGAGATCAAAGCTCCATATTTACACTGATACTATTTTGTTTCAGTTTAATGATTAAGCTTTGGAGCCCTGTGGTTTCCGAACTAGTATCCGGCTTAAGTTGGAAACAGTTTCCAAAACTTCCTTAGTTGATAAGCAATCATATAAGCATACCAAACTCAACTTGGAACACCCTCTTGCTCATCAAAAGTTCCAAAGAACAATTGAGCCCCACCACCGCCACTTACACTGATACTATTTTGCTTCAGTTTAATGATTAAGTTTTGGAGCCCTGTGGTTTCCGAACTAGTATCCGGCTTAAGTTGGAAACAGTTTCCAAAACTTCCTTAGTGGCTTTTGTACATTCATTTCCAGACATGATTTTATCAATGTAACTGCGTAGTTTTTTGTATGTATCAAGACGGGAAATTCCTTCATCCAACGAAGGTATTATGGTAATCTGTAAAGTCAAAGCACATGAGTCATTTGATCCAACCCTCGCATCATGTACGTCATATTTTCATGTCTTTTCGCGCTTCTTACCTTCATCTTTGTAAGCATTCTCTTCGCGACAGAATCAAGTGGTGACAGAGAAAGGGACGGTACTTGCTTTAATGAAGTGTAATGTGAAATCATACTAGTAATGTTGATCCCTTTTTGGGTTGGTTGGCGCATATTCTGTTCAGATACGATGCTGATTTTGCTTCTTTCATTATCATGTTGTGAGATGTTACTTGCTGAATCTGATATGCAAATTTCCGATGACGATCCATTTTCATTTAAGACGCCCTTTTTTTCATTTTTCTCCTCCCCCAGCATTGACTCGGGCGTACTTCTGTTATCAAACGCTGAAGATTCGGATTTTTCCTCATCATATTCACAGTCAGACCAGTCATAACTACCATCACTGCTTGCTTCCGATGACGTACATTCAAATTGCGAGTCTTGGCAACTCTCATCGTTTTCATCCAATTCGCTAGTTAGATGCTTATGTGATAAATTAGGATAAGAAACGTTGTTGCAATCTGAATTTTCAGCACCAGAATGTTCGCTGTCAACGTCAACAGTGACCTCATCTGCTTCATATTTTAAGGGAACATAATGATCTCCATGATTTTCTAACGCTGGCTTGTTGAGGTGGGATTTGGATTTCTGATTTGAATTTGGTGCACTTCCCGATATTGTGTCTATTAAAGACTCACGAAAACGACTTGCGTTATTGGTAATTGTTACAATATGGTCTGCCTTTCTTTCTTCTTGCTGTTCATTTCCGTCCTGGGTTTCCTTTTCGCGACGTCTTCGACGGGAGTCCCACATAATGAATAATTGAGCTGGGTTAGCCATATGCCATCCAGTGTGTTGACCTCAGAAACTAGGCGTGTGTTTTATTGTAGCATGTAGCGGATTTGGTGCAATAGTTTAATTACTAATTCAAAACAGGGCTTACGTTTCATCCAAAAAATCTTAATCTCCTCTCAACGCTGAGCTGTTTCCAAATCCTGCACCTGTTTTTTCTACTAGTAATAGTGAGCTTGGAAGAACAATTCACTTAGATTTTGCAAAGTGGTATGTAACTGTAACTGAGTCGACAACAGAAACACGTAGATTTATTTCGCGCTGTTTTATTCTAAGTTCACAACACTTCAATAATGAAATATTTTTTATTGACCAATTAATGCCTAACATCTTTATTGCAAAGAAATATTCCCCATCTACTGTGAGCATATTAATGATTAACACGTCGGGCAAGGTTGATTTGATTTTTAATCTGCAGTTAATTTTGCACATTAAAGGTAATGTGCTGCTTTCGGCGTTGCCTCATTGACGTAGACGTATTTAATTAAAAGCTAATTAAACAAGACGATATTAACAAATATTGTATCTCGCATGGCGCAGTTTTTCTCTTGGCTACGACTGCAGACAAACGGCAAGCTCGTGATTTAAAAATACCAAATCAGTAAGTAAGCAAACTTATTTTTATCACTTCCCAAGGTTCTTATGACGATACACCATTCCGTATCCTCAAATTTAAGCAAGCGTTTAGATTTCATTTCCAGATTTCAAGATGCTACCTGTGCTGAAAGATATTACTTCGTATATGAAGACGAGAAAAATCGACACTGATTTTTTTTGCCAAAAGGTGGTGTACCAATGTCTTCTTTACATTCTGCTATCCTTTAGCATTACGGCGCAACTAAAGCAATTTTTTGGACCACCAATTGCCTGTGTGACAAGCCACATGAGCATGGAGAAGGTGGTTGATCAATATTGCTTCACGACTGGTACATTTACTTATCCCCCGGCCACTGAGGAAGAGAAAAAAATGAGGGATAAAACACCATTCCCGGGGATTCGTGGGACCCAACCGTTTTATGAAGAAATGTTTCCCGGTATTCGTCAGGTTGCAGATCCAAATGTCAAAAAAATATACCACATGGTTTACGTATATGTGCCATTTCTTTTTCTGGTGATGGGATTAAGCACTTATATCGGACGTTGGACTTGGCGAAAACTGGAGGGGAACCAAGTCGATCGCATTGTTCGAGAACTAAATTCAAACACCCTGACCAAAGAGAGAGAGAAGGAACACATTAGCATGAGTGCTAACTACGTGTTTAAAAACAAGAGATTCTTTTATAAGAGCACATTGTCCTTTAGCTTCGTTATCATTTTGAATTTCTTGGTTATCTTAATACAATTTTGGTGCATCTATGCAATCTGCGGCACAGATTATTGGTTTTATGGCTTCGCTGTTATCGGAAACCAGTTTCAACCACCAGCACTTCGCCCTAGAGGTTTGGCTAGACATTTTCCAATGGTAACTACGTGTGAGCTGAAAAATTATGGCGTTGGCGGCTCTATACAAAATGTGGACATTCTGTGCGTACTCAATTTCAATAACGTGAGTATTTATACGTATTGGCAAAGTGGTTTTGAATGCAGATGTTCTTAATATATTTTCTTGTAATATAACAGGTATATAGTCTACTTTTTGGTATCCACTGGATTCTGTTAGCAGCATGCGGGACATGTGTATGCAGTTCCCTGTTTTCCCATATTGTGAAAGCCTGTTTTCCTAGCTTGAGACAAGAGGAGTTATTCGGTAAATTGCATGTTACCAAACAATCGAAGACTGCAAACACCATTCAAAAAATGAACAACGGGACTGTATTCATTCTTATACTTGTGGCAAAAAACATTGCTCCACACCTGGTTATAAGAATTATTGAAGAGTTCGAATCGCTAGATAGAACTATTTACTCTATATGATAAATTTTTCGTTTCTGAACTGTACATGTATAATATTTCTTGATAAAAGCTACTTCCATGAAAAATAAAGCGTAACAAGTAAAAATGAAAGTAATATTGAAAACTTGATTCCAACGCATTATATAAAGTTCACTTAAAAAAATTATGTAAGGTGATTTAAAGAGAAATTAAAGTTGCGTTTCCTCGCTAAATGGCTATGCTTACACGTTGGGTGAGATGTAGTTTTGAAATGCGACGACCGAGAAATTCCAAAAAGAGTTTTGCATCTTCACGTAACATTACATAAACGAAATAACGAATAAATGACATTTTACTCCCTTTATTCAGGATAAAAGGTCATAATGGACGTCATGTAAGTAATGTAATTCCACTAATTAGTGTTGCAATTGCGTAACTAGGTTTTTACTTTTTAATAGCGCAGTTTATCTTAATAGCACATTACTAACGGGACGTCGTTATTACTAATTACGCCCTTTTAATGGCATCAAAGCTTCTCTCTTTTGTGGAAGATTGATGTATTATTTCACAAAGGAAACGTCCTGCACGAGACACTGGTTTACAATTCATATCCGTAAACCAAAAACAATGTTGACGAAAATCGCAATACTTGTTTTACTAACTGCACACGTGCAGGTTACATTGGGATATATAAATTGGGGAATGGGTGAGTTTTTAATTCAGTAAATTGGAGTTCGTGAAGTAAAATGATTTAATATAGATTATGATCTTTAAAAAAGCATTGCAAACCTGGAAGCTATATTCAAACCAACCAAATGAAGAAGGAATTGAAGAAAAAACTGTTCAATATACTACCACAGAAATGCCGGAAACACTGCAAGACGAAGGCGCATCTGAAGATCTTCATGTATTAATATACACAGGGTAAGAAATTGTTCCAATGTTTGAAAAAAGTAAGAAAATGTTAGACACATCAATTTTTTTTTGTAAAACATTAGATCAATCCTCACGGGTGTTGCTTTATTGGCTGTGGTCATAGGCTGTGCAGTGTTATACACCAAACATGTGAAACGATCCAGGTTGCAATCAAACTTTTGTTTCATATCATGCATACTTCATACACGATACATAATAATTGATTCTGTTTTATCCAAATAATCTGTTAGATCAAGGACTATGAGTCAAGAAAGTGTTATGGAACTGCAGGAAATGAAGCCAGATCAACTGGACTCCGATACAGACGAGGACGACTGAAAGACGATTGCAGTGAGCAAAATTTAAGCTGCAAATAACTTAACTTCCATTGTTAGCACACACCGTCGGAGATTGTTTGAACGACAAAGGCCATGGCTCCACCTGGTTAAAAAATTATTCAAGAGTTCGTATTGCTAGATAAAACTAGTTACTTTGTATACTGTTTTCGTTTTGTAATGTCAATGTGTAATGCCTTGGGACCTGATCACTACAGGCCCCAATAGAATAAAATCAAATTAAGTAATGGGTATGAGTACTGAATATTTGTTTCAATTTTTGCAGGGACTTTCCAATATGTAAAATTTATAAAAATCTCTGAACTGAAACATTTTTTGTCTTAACTTTTATTACCAAAACCATAAGCGTTTTTGCTATGAATTAAAATCACATGATATATCTCAGAGCCCAATTTATGCATAATCATATATATCCTGTTTGATCTGGTGGACGAAGTACACGTAAACTTTCTAAGGGCACTTTGCTTTCATTTTACCTTTTGATGGGTATAAATATGACAGTGGAAAATGGGGTGGAAGTGTCAAAATGGAAGTTATGTAATAATTATTACGTAGTCGTAATTCTTTTGTATATCTTAAAGTAAAACTACCCTTGACTGAGAAACATGAAAATAAGTTGCCGATGAAATATCGTACGATCAAAGCATGCTGTGTCATGTAATTAAAGATATGTTGCGCAAGATCCTAAATGTACCATAGTGTCCATTAATTATGTGTCGGCTAATTAGTTTCATACTGAAAAAACTCGGATCTGCAATTAAAGCTAGCAAGTGGCTTGCATCATCACGAAGCGTCGTCAACAAGCTAAAATGTCATCAACACCAGCTTGATGAAAATTTGTATCCCGTAAGGCAATGCAAAAGGGCGGATCTAGCCCCAGATGGGTATATAAGCACGTAACATTTAAGGCCTGGATATTAGTCTTCTTGCCTTTACGGGTATCGATTTTTTATGCTGCTTAATTTATGCTTTGAATGAATGAAAAAGCTGATGGTGCTGAGACTCCACCTACAGTTTTCCCAACTTTTAAGGGGCAGGAGGGTATTCCAAGTTGAGTTAGGTATGCTTATATGATTGCTTATCAACTAAGGAAGTTTTGGAAACTGTTTCCAACTTAAGCCGGATTCTAGTTTGGAAACCACAGGGCTCCAAAACTTAATCATTAAACTTAAGCAAAATAGTATCAGAGTAAATATGGAACTTTTGAAGAGCAAGAGGGTGTTCCAAGTTGAGTTTGGTATTCTTATATGATTGCTTATCAACTAAGGAAGTTTTGGAAACTGTTTCCAACTTAAGCCGGATTCTAGTTTGGAAACCACAGGGCTCCAAAACTTAATCATTAAACTGAAGCAAAATAGTATCAGAGTAAATATGGAACTTTTGAAGAGCAAGAGGGTGTTCCAAGTTGAGTTTGGTATTCTTATATGATTGCTTATCAACTAAGGAAGTTTTGGAAACTGTTTCCAACTTAAGCCGGATTCTAGTTTGGAAACCACAGGGCTCCAAAACTTAATCATTAAACTGAAGCAAAATAGTATCAGTGTAAGATGCGGTGGTGGGGCTCAATTGTTCTTTGGAACTTTTGAGGGGCAGGAGGGTATTCCAAGTTGAGTTAGGTATGCTTATATGATTGCTTATCAACTAAGGAAGCTTTGGAAACTGTTTCCAACTTAAGCCGGATTCTAGTTTGGAAACCACAGGGCTCCAAAACTTAATCATTAAACTTAAGCAAAATAGTATCAGAGTAAATATGGAACTTTTGAGGGGCAGGAGGGTATTCCAAGTTGAGTTAGGTATGCTTATATGATTGCTTATCAACTAAGGAAGTTTTGGAAACTGTTTCCAACTTAAGCCGGATACTAGTTTGGAAACCACAGGGCTCCAAAACTTAATCATTAAACTTAAGCAAAATAGTATCAGTGTAAATATGGAGCTTTGATCTCAAGTCATTTTGTGGCGGTGGTGGGGCTCAATTGTTCTTTGGAACTTTTGAGGGGCAGGAGGGTATTCCAAGTTGAGTTAGGTATGCTTATATGATTGCTTATCAACTAAGGAAGTTTTGGAAACTGTTTCCAACTTAAGCCGGATACTAGTTTGGAAACCACATAGCTCCAAAACCTAATCATTAAACTTTAGCAAAATAGTATCAGAGTAAATACGGAACTTTTGATGAGCAAGAGGGTGTTCCAAGTTGAGTTTGGTATGCTTATATGATTGCTTATCAACTAAGGAAGTTTTGGAAACTGTTTCCAACTTAAGCCGGATACTAGTTTGGAAACCACAGGGCTCCAAAACTTAATCATTAAACTGAAGCAAAATAGTATCAGTGTAAATATGGAGCTTTGATCTCAAGTCATTTTGTGGCGGTGGTGGGGCTCAATTGTTCTTTGGAACTTTTGAGGGGCAGGAGGGTATTCCAAGTTGAGTTAGGTATGCTTATATGATTGCTTATCAACTAAGGAAGTTTTGGAAACTGTTTCCAACTTAAGCCGGATACTAGTTTGGAAACCACATAGCTCCAAAACCTAATCATTAAACTTTAGCAAAATAGTATCAGAGTAAATACGGAACTTTTGATGAGCAAGAGGGTGTTCCAAGTTGAGTTTGGTATGCTTATATGATTGCTTATCAACTAAGGAAGTTTTGGAAACTGTTTCCAACTTAAGCCGGATACTAGTTTGGAAACCACAGGGCTCCAAAACTTAATCATTAAACTGAAGCAAAATAGTATCAGTGTAAATATGGAGCTTTGATCTCAAGTCATTTTGTGGCGGTGGTGGGGCTCAATTGTTCTTTGGAACTTTTGAGGGGCAGGAGGATACTAGTTTGGAAACATCAGGGCTCCAACCTTATGTTTGACTGTTGTTGTGAGTTTCTTTGGTTTGTTTGGATGAAGATAATGCGTTTTGGAAGTTGTTTGTAAATTTGGTGCTGAGGGGTACCCCAAAATTGGTGCTGAGGGGTACCTAAAATTTGGGCTAAAAACTTGTTTTTTCTTTACATCCATGTGGTTTAGTGGTATTTGCCATAGAACAAATGAATGAATCTCAGTGATGCATTGCATTGCTAATAACCTACGCATAAACTCTTTCAGTATTTCGATAATGTTTATAAGCGAAAATCACCAACTATTTTGTACGTAGTGGATTCTAAAGACTGTTTTTAAATTTGTGTATGATAGTATTATTGTGAGCAAAGGAAAAGATTGAAGGTGTAACAAGTTACCGAATGAAAGGTAGGAAGGAAAAGTTTCTAAAGTTGATTGGTGAAAATTGTGATGTAAATTACCTGTTTTGTTAAAGCATGGCAAACTTGAATAACTACATTGATTTTTAATGCACTTGTTGCTAATTTGAATTTGATGTTTCCTTTTTGTGTTTAGTTGACTAGTTGCTGATTTCTAGTTTTCTACCATCATTCAAATTCCAACCACCAACTGTACGCACCCAGTGAACAGTTGACCTTAGTTATTAAATTTACTAACGTGGACCGCGCATCCTCAACGTTCGGGTAAATCATCTATTACGTCTTGAAATTAATTGTATTGTATACTTGCAAATTCTTGCTTGGTGTTTGATAAAAAATGTAACTGGCAAGCTAGACATATTACTGACAGGAAGCGTCGTCTTATCGATTAAGTATTTTATTATTTATTTCAACCTTTCAACTAGCTAGCCTAAAATGTGTTATTGAAATAGAAGAAGAGAAGAACTAAAAGAAAACATAAATTATGTATTGGTTTTTTAATGAAAGGGATAAAGCTGACTGGTAAGCCATGCCTTATAGCCATAAATAAGGATTAAATTTCAAGTTACATTTCTTGGCACTTGGTATGTCAGCGGCACGTAAAGCGAGTTATTAACTTACTTCAAGATTAAAGAGTTTGGTACCGTAGTTTCTAGTTAGTAAGTGTGCAGGGGCAAAATCGCAAGCCGTGCTGGATAGTATATGTTTTGTCACCAATGTGTGAGAGCATGCGCATCGTGTTGTATCATACTTATCCTTATTGATATTTTACTATTTGGTAGTAGTAGAAATGTAGTAATACATACATTCGTAATAAGGTCATAAATGGTTCAACTGTAAATGGCTTTTGCCCTTTTGACTCTTGTTACTTGCATTTCCTTATGGTATGGTACTTGGATTTAGAGAATATAAGCTGACTGTTATTAATGGTTAAAATATTTTATTAAGTATTATTTTCATGCCATCGTATAATCACATTTATGCTTACGCGTGCATGTGTATGCATTAAAAGCAACGTCAGCATTATGTTTTTTATAAGCTGCTTTAAGTAATAGTTTAATATTATGCTTTGTACGTTGTAGGTGGAACTGGAGTTCACCAAAAGTCATTTCTTTGTGAAATGACTGTGACAATGGGGTCAGAAGAATCTTCATCCTGGTCTTCCTTAAAAGCCACTGCTTCGGACAATGAGAGAAGAGTGGATCTGGAGCTTACTAACGCACATAGTGGTTCAGGGAGTAGTGGAAAGAAGAGCTGTACTCGGAAAACAAAGAAAACAGACACGGCCGTTTCCAGAAAGGTAATGAAAATGGCTGACGCAAAGCGGAGGTCTACCCCTTCATCGTCTGGTTCTGGTAATGAATTGTCAAAACCCATGAAATCACCGATGGTAAACAACAAATCAAAGGCCAAGGAGGAGAAAAAGAAAATGGAATCCACTTCCGAGGAGTCGGGTTCCGATTCTGAAGCAGAAGTTTCATTTGAAGATTATTCCGTACTGTGTGAAAGGTTTGCAAAATCCATGTACTACTCCAATCCAATTCCGAAGACACCAAGACCATCTTTACCTCTAACAAGTAATTATTAGCAAACAAAATTTGTGATAGCTATGTACGCTCTTGCTTACTCTTATCGTATCGTTACGATTGATTTCGCAAAACAGTAATGGAATGCCATAATGTTGTTGATTGTAGTCCTTGCGGTTGATACTTTCACCAAGTACGCTCGTAAAGACACACTTGAGTTTCTGGACATTGACATGGCTGCTGAAATTGGAAGAAATGCTTGTGTATCCCCTACGGCTCTTGTTTTTGCACTGGTGTACTTGGAAAGACTTTCGGCTCACAACCCTGGCTACCTGAAAACCGTAAAACCTTCGGAACTGTTTGTCGTTTCTTTAGTAAGGAACTTGAATTTTTATATGTAAGTTTATGTTTTATATTTTATAAGTGTTTAATTATTGTGTGTGTGTGTATTAAGCTCGTGGCAAGCAAATTTGTGCAGGATGACGGTGAGGACTTGGGCATATTTAATGATGAATGGGCAACTTCGGCAAACATGGAATTAAAGAGAGTAAATCAACTGGAATTGGAATTTCTAACAGCAATTGTAAGTAGGCATCGTTATTCCATCTGCATCCCTATCGGTCTATTTTTTATTTGTAAATGTAAATTCTAATACTTGTAGGACTGGAGTGTTAATATTGGTAAAGATGAATATGAACGAGCTTTAAAGGGCATCGAAGGAAAAGTGGCACTTTATCAAGGATCTAAACGTGGTTGGTTCACCTACACTGAATTGAAGTCCTTTGCTAATACACAGCTTGCTTGGAATGCTATCGTCCCGGTTATTTATCAACGTTTGATAGAAGTAAAATTTATTATTTTCTTTTGTAATGAATGGAAAAACATATGTTGAAAATTTGGAGTCTATCTAAATGTGGTCTGGTCTGATCTTATATTTCTTGTAGGTTACGTCAGCGGTTTGTATTATGTACACGACCTTTTTTGCTACCTTTATTACATCCTCCGTGCTGGCTCCATATTTGCTCTCTGCGTCCAGATTATTAATGGCAACCGGTACAAATTCGTTGTTCATGGGATCCTCTCTGTCTTCTTGTCTGGAACCCAATGCTACAATTCCGTTATCTAGGGAAATGTTTTCTTTGGCAAGTAATATCATAAATGGACCTACCTATGTACCTGCCAATCTGATGTTGCCGTCTGTGGAGGATGACGAAAACGGTACGGAAACTTTGGATGTGGATTCAGTTATGAACGAAAGAATAAACAGTGCCATTCTTCAACATAGACGATTTATCGAGACACCCTATGAAAATTATGGAATCAGCCTCAAATGTGAGTCTCATCAATGTCATAATCACAACAAGCATGACGAAGCATTAAGAAATGTTGTCCAACGGTTTATTGAGAATCTCTTACAATCGGGAAATCAGCATGACAAACGGACAATAATGGGAACTGACGTTCCAGGTAAAACCAGCGTTGGGTTACGATGTTCGAATGATGGTAGTTGTTTGAGTAGCAATTCAAATAATATTGCCAGTAAGTCTAAGATACTCAGAGTTTAGCCAATGAATGAAATTCCAAATCGTAATAGTAGTACAACTCTGGAATTAAAAATCATATCTACTGTTTATATGACTGCGACTGTGCTTCCTCTAACACACGATAGTTCAATTTTCTTGTAAAACAGTCAACAGGAATTAAATTGCATAAAATGTCGTCAACTTTAAAGTACTAGTACTGTAACTATATTAATGTAATTATACTAAATGTTGGTATATATTTTCCATAATGGAGTGTGTGTATGTATATTACTACAAAGCAACACTTTTTAATTAACTTGCATCTCGTATGTACGATCCTATATTACTATTATCAGATCTTGATAAGATAATTATTAATGAATTACTTTATAGTAGAGACTTACTTTTGTATGGAATGTGAAATCAAAATTTAATCTCACCAACGTTTTATATCAATGTTATTGACCTGAAATGAACGAAACTAAACTATGCAAAAAAAAACATAAAGTAACAAATTATGGTAATGGAGAAAATGTGTTCTAATTTTGATTGTATAAACGTTAGCAGTTTAGTAAGATTAAATCGCCTCTTTTGTTGTTATTAACACTTAAATGCAGTAAAAATACCGATGACGCTTTCTTGTCAACATAACCAACAAGTAATGGAAATAGCAGTATTAGTTTGTAATTCCATTCGCTTCGCTTTTGTTTAAAAGTAATAAACAAGGTTTTAAAGTACATTTCAGAACTTTCAGTGTCAGGTTAGTATTTAGTATTCTATTCTATGTAAGTATGAACTATGAACCACTATTTAGTTCATGATACCTTTAGTGGGATTGTGACTTCTTCAAAAAAAACATTTGTTTGCATTGATTTGAATGTATTATAAATTCAGGCTCATCATTCATAATTGTGGGTTAAATAAATATTGGCAATATTGGCACATTATTTTGTTTCTTGATCAACAATTTATTTTATTTTCGTTCTTGCGATTCTAGTTTGAGTAAGTAGTATTTTGCGATCAGTGTACAAGGTAAATAGACAAAGTTAATTACACCCGTGGGACATTTTTAATTTTATCCCTTTAATTTAATAAACGTACAAAATTTCATTCTTATATTGAATACTCACTTGAGTTATAGTCAAAGAACATGAATGAAAAATTACGAAAGGAAATTTACAATAAACAAAGTCAAAAATAATATAAAGTTAACTGTACTTTTAACAAAAAAATAAGCGCACAGAACTCATAATATAACCAGCAGTTAATAATTATTACAAACACTTGAAATGTATTCAAAACGATTTACCGTTTGTGGTGTCCTTCAACTGGATCAAATACTCTATAGGGATAAACTTCGTTGCCTCCATATCCATACACAAGTGATCCTCTACCTTCGTTGTCATAAACGGGATATCTGTGCCTAGGCCTTAAATACAATTCAAAATAAAACTTAGCCCTGATTTACTTGTATAATTTACTTTAAACTTTTACCAATAATAATAACTCATGATCAGCGAACTGTAATAAAATGGGGTTAATTGAGACTTACCGTTGATAGTACCTTTAAGACAAAGAAATAATTTCACGTTTAATTAAGGATTTACATTATATTCATTATGCACTCGCTTCTCGTTGTAAGAAATTATCAACTTACGGATGTGGAAATGCAAGTCCAAGGCCAAAAACTCTTTCAACCCCCGTTTCCGTGTTTGGGAGGCTTAGGTGAAACGTCTCTGTTCCAGCATCAGCAGGTGGGCAGCAAGAATACATAATGAATAGTATGCAGACCAGGATTTTCGACATACAGCTCTAAAAGTAATATTACAAAATCTGAGATTAGTTTTGGCTGTAATAAAGAACTATATACTAATGCTATGAATTGTGAATAATTTGCTGAGAACGTTCGTACCTTATCAATGAAAACAGCTTGACTAGTTCTATGAAACATTCTGATATGCTGAAGAAAATGGAGGAAAGATATATAGTTCTTTTGAAATAATTTCTATAAAAATTTCAGAATCTGGAATCAATGGAATTTTAGACACTACGTTACAGGAAATATTTGCATTGTTGCACTTTCCCCCATACAAGTAATAAATAAGACGTCAAACTAAACTACCTGTTTTTTAACAATCCCGAATGCCCGTATCTATCCCTCACTTGGATGAACCGATCCAGCTTCCAATTTATATGAAAATCTTAAAACTTATTAACAAAAGTTAGTATTAGCAGCTTGTTATGTTCCTGAAAGTCAAAGTGCTACAAGCACGCACACCCACCTATTATTATCCCTTTTATTTTGTCAACTGAATTGGATTCGGAACATGTACTCAACGCTGCAACTGAGTCTTTTTGATCTTTCTTATCTTCTTAGTAGGCCAGACCAGGCTAACGGAAAAAATCAAACTAACGCTACAACAGCTCAAGTCAAAATGAAAGGTTCAATCTTTAACTTCAGAGGACAAAATGGGATAGGTATTTTATATGAGACATGAGATAGGTGCCAGTGAAGCAACAGATATATTAGGAGCATCATAAAATACTACTGGCTATATATGTTTCATATCTTATATGAATAGACTTTGTTTGCATTACATTTAAAGGTACTTAGTTAATGCATAACTAACAAAAAGCATGTTGACGTGTGAGCTTCCTCCCATTCCTGTTCCTTTTCTTCCGCATGGTAAACCAGAAGAGGATCTCATTTTTATGTTTGTTTTACAATACATCTTATTCGTGATGATGAAGATGATGATGTGGAAGTAACATAAAGGAAATTATTTTGTTGGTACTATACAAGCATAATAGATACACCATACCTAACCTAGTTGTATGATTAAAAAAATGTTTAAGCGAAGCCAGCACTCATTGAAGTCTGAGTCTGTTATGTCAAAGACTACTAAAGGACCTTTTTTTCTTATCCCCTCATCTTCATTTCGTCTTCCAAGCCCTAGCCTCAATCAACTTAAACTCAAACCACCACACAGTCATGCTAATTTCAACATTCGACATGCCTTATAGTTTTTTTTTTTTCTTTAATTTACAAATTATCATAGATGCGTGGCTATATGTGTTATGTGCAGCTTCCATTCATTAATCTGGGTCTGCTGAGGATTGCTATATAGCTATGGTGTCAGACGAAGACGGTAACCAAAGGCAGATTTTATTAACTAACTAAATCGACACTTCTCAGTTGATGTACTAACTATAGTCGAGCTTCCTTTCACTTCATTTTTATGTCATCTTTCATACGGACCTCAAATGAATAGGACTTGGACTTGCCAGAAAAAGCTCCTAACTTTTAAATACACTAAAAGGACAAGCACACTACAAACATGTAAATACAAACATATAATAACTACATATTCAGGAAAACCCCAATTGCTGCATACTCTCGCTTTTGCAATGTTCTAAGTTTTGACAACACAACGCCACGTTATTACTCCTGGTAGCCCTAGCTAAACAGATGCAGAATATTTAAATGCAGGGAGGGGTGGATACTTCGTAGATAAGTTCACGATCGTCTGGATGATGCTATATAACCATTTTATCTTTGATAAAGGAAATTCTGGAAATCAAAAGAAGCAAAAATTTGACGCCCAACGTGGGGCTCGAACCCACGACCCCGAGATTAAGAGTCTCGTGCTCTACCGACTGAGCTAGCCGGGCAATTTTATCTTTGTGTCACACTTCAACTTTTAGATTAAGAAAGCAAACTCAACAAAATATTATATGACTTATATATAACCATAGAGTAAATTTTATCCTATGCGAGTGTGTGATTTCATGCATCTGATGTATCTTGGGTATGTGCATAATAGAAAAGCTTTCGGAGGGATTTGAATTTGTTTACTGACCGACCAAAATCTACTCAACAGAAAAATAGTACAGAGGAGAATGAGAGGAGAATGAGAGAGTGACAGTTAAGAGTTTGTTTGTACATACAACAACATTTAAAATTGGTCACAGTCGTCAAATGAAGATGAGTAGTTAAAGTCAAACCTATTGAAAACCTTACTTTCTTCTCGAAAATCAGAATAAGTGCTACTTTTAAGAACTAACAACAATATTTAGTTCTCTATCAGTTAGTTGGATTGGGTTATTGTTTTTGATCGACTAGTTAATAGGTCGTTAGTGAGTTGCCAGTGCCATTTAGGTAGCAGATAGCAAGTGCAAGCAGTGTTCAAGAGGTAAGTGATTTTAAGCCATGGCCAATGTTTAGCTAATTGCACATTTTGCTTTTTCTCTTGTCGTCCTGGGATTCATGGGATTGTTGGATTGTAAGATGTTGGAAGTGTACACTTGTTTGTAGTTAACTCTCAACATTTGATATTGATTGACGTGTATTTTAAATTTTCAGTTGAGCTGAGTGACAGGAAGGACAAGTGGCAGGACAGAAGTTTGAAGATGGACAAAAACAAACCAAAGAATAAAATGTTTTCATCGAGTTGCAGTTCTTCAGATTCAGAAACTAGTTTACTGAGTTTACCGGATCCTAAAGTAGACAATTTGAATGAGCATGGAACAGAGCCGGGTGAACAACCGTCAACTCCAAAAACGGATGGGTCTAAAGGTAAAAGGATGGAATCAAGATGTAAGAAACGGCTCTTTCTTATTATTTACTTAGTTTTCGTATTCGTATTAGCGTTTGGTTGGTTGGGATGCAATTGTTTGATTTTTTTTAAATTTTACAATTTAGTGCCAACAAGCACGTCTAGAAAGGGCCAAGCCAGTTCTTCTGATTCAGACTCCGACTCCTCTCTTGCGGAGGCTGACAATATTCCGTATGACCAGTTGAAAAGAATGTACCGGAAAACGATCGCTCAAAAAGTTAATATCAGCGACGAGGTTCCACGCTTAATATCGAAAGAGAGTAAGTAAATGCGAGAAAAAAGTTTTTTCCATATTTTTCTAATTTCTTGAATTATGTATAACGGAACAATATTTTTATGTCTGTCTTAAGGTGTTCCGGTTGGGACCAGTAAAAGATTCCAAATCAGCAGACGCGATGTGTTTGAAACGTAAAAACAATTTTCCAACAACTTTAGGGGAATTATTACAGAGAATTTATCAACTAAGCTTTTTTTAATTAATGTCTAACTTTTAGATGCACTCTTGAACCAGAATTAAGACATCGGCCCAAGCCTCCAAAAAGGCCTGCCCCTTCTACTGCTGCATCAGAACCGTCTTCGAACCCACCCAAGAAACAAAAACCACCACAGGAACCATCCAATAACGGAAATCCAGTTTCTCAAAATGATGATGATGATAAGTCTACTGATGATGACATCAAGGGGCCGTTGATTTCTTCAACTCCTCATTCCCACCGGCCAGCATTGCCGACCGTAGTACCAATTTGTTTGAGTCCCGTACAGAGGTTAAATACAAAGGACTTTAAGCATTTAATTGAAACTGGGAAGACTAAACCTGGAAATCCACGCAGGCAACAGCCCTCAAGCAGAAGATCCAAACAAAATAATAAAACAAACATTGTTGAAAGTGATCATGAGGCGGAGGAACCTGCTCCAAGGACTTCTCGAACTCGGGAAGCAGCTTCGTCTATATCACAAAACATTGTTGAAAGTGATCATGACGCGGAGGAACCTGCTCCAAGGACTTCTCTAACTCGGAAAGCAGCTTCGTCTATATCACAAAAAAATAAAACAAATATTGTTGAAAGTGATCATGAGAAGGATGAGTATGTTGCAAGAACCTCTGCAACTCCGGAAGCAGCTTCGTCTACATCACAAATAAACAAAACAAATATTGTTGAAAGTGATTATGAGATGGAGGAACCTGCTCCAAGGACTTCTCGAACTCGGAAAACAGCTTCGTCTACATCACAAAAGAATAAAACAAATTTTGTTGAAAGTGATCATGAGGCGGAGGAACCTGCTCCAAGGACTTCTCTAACTCGGGAAGCAGCTTCGTCTATGTCACAAAGGAATAAATCCAATCTAATTGTTGCAAGTGATCATGAGAAGGATGAGTCTGTTGCAAGAACCTCTCGAACTCCGGAAGCAGCTTCGTCTACATCACAAAGGAATAAAACCAATCTAATTGTTGAAAGTGATCATGAGAAGGATGAGTCTGTTGCAAGAACCTCTCGAACTCCGGAAGCAGCTTCGTCTACATCACAAAGGAATAAAACCAATCTAATTGTTGAAAGTGATCATGAGAAGGACGAGTCAGTGGCAAGAACCTCTCGAACTCCGGAAGCAGCTTCGTCTATATCACAAAAAAATAAGACAAACATTATTGAAAGTGATCATCAGAAGGATGAGTCTGCTGCAAGAACCTCTCGAACTCGGGAAGCAGCTTCGTCATTATCACAAAACATTGTTGAAAGTGATCATGACGCGGAGGAACCTGCTCCAAGGACTTCTTTAACTCGGGAAGCAGCTTCGTCTATGTCACAAAAAAATAAAACAAATATTGTTGAAAGTGATCATGAGAAGGATGAGTATGTTGCAAGAACCTCTCGAACTCCGGAAGCAGCTTCGTCTACATCACAAATAAACAAAACAAATATCGTTGAAAGTGATCATGAGGTGGAGGAACCTGCTCCAAGGACTTCTCGAACTCGGAAATCAGCTTTGTCTACATCACAAAAGAATAAAACCAATCTAATTTTTGAAAGTGATCATGACGCGGAGGAACCTGCTCCAAGGACTTCTCGAACTCGGAAAACAGCTTTGTCTACATCACAAAAGAATAAAACAAATATTGTTGAAAGTGATCATGAGGCGGAGGAACCTGCTCCAAGGACTTCTCGAAAACGGAAATCAGCTTTGTCTACATCACAAAAGAATAAAACCAATCTAATTTTTGAAAGTAATCATGAGGCGGAAGAACCTGCACCAAGGACTTCTCGAACTCGGAAAGCAGCTCAGTCTACATCACAAAAAAATACGGCGAGTCAAAATCTTAATAGTGATCACGAGAAGGATGACCCTGTTTCAAGAACCTCTCGAACTCGGGAAGCAGCTTCGTATACATTGCTTAAGAATAAAACCAATCTAATTGTTGAAAGTGATCACGAGAAGGATGACCCTGTTTCAAGAACCTCTCGAACTCGGGAAGCAGCTTCTTCATTATCACAAAACATTGTTGAATGTGATCATGAGGGGGTGGAACCGGCTCCAAGGACTTCTAGAACTCGGAAAGCAGCTTCGTCTACATCACAAAGGAATAAAACCAATCCAATTGTTGAAAGTGATCATGAGGCGGAGGAACCGGCTCCAAGAACTTCTCGAACTCGGAAAGCAGCTTCGTCTACATCACAAAGGAATAAAACCAATCCAATTGTTGAAAGTGATCATGAGGCGGAGGAACCGGCTCCAAGGACTTCTCGAACTCGGAAAGCAGCTTCGTCTACATCACAAAAGAATAAAACCAATCCAATTGTTGAAAGTGATCATGAGGCGGAGAAACCTGCTCCAAGGACTTCTCGAACTCGGAAAGCAGCTTCGTCTACATCACAAAAGAATAAAACCAATCTAATTTTTGGAAGTGATCATGAGGCGGAAGTACCTGCACCAAAGACTTCTCGAACTCGGAAAGCAGCTTCGTCTATATCACAAAAAAATAGAACCAATCTAATTGTTGAAAGTGATCATAAAGAGGATGAACCTATTGCAGGAAACTCTCGAACTGGGGAAGCAGCTTCGTCTACATCACAAAAGAACAAAACAAACATTGATGAAAGTGATCATGAGGCGGAGGAACCTGCTCCAAGGACTTCTCGAAAACGGAAAGCAGCTTTGTCTACATTACAAAAGAATAAACCCAATCTAATTGTTGCAAGTGATCATGAGGCGGAGAAACCTGCTCCAAGGACTTCTCGAAAACGGAAAGCAATTTTGTCTATATCACAAAAAAATAGAACCAATCCAATTGTTGAAAGTGATCATAAAGAGGATAAACCTATTGCAGGAAACTCTCGAACTCGGAAAGCAGCTTCGTCTACATCGCAAAAGAACAAAACAAGTGTAACTATTGAAAATGATCAGGAAAGCGGAAGGACCAAACAGCAAACCATTTTTGCTCCAAAAGCAGCCAAGAAAGCAAAGTTAACGCAGCAGCCAGAAGTTGTGAGATATGTTGGGAACGACGTTTTTGGTAATTACCACATGTTGAAACTAGATGACTTCAAAACCATTCTCGAGAAAGCTCAACCTAACCATGGGTTAAACGAGGAACAAGTAAATAAGCTTTGGTTACGGACGAACCACTTTAGTGAAAATCTGTTTGTGGAATTATGTGAGAAAACAGACCAGCCCTACGGATACGTTACATTTCAACAATGGAAGGAAGCTGCTATGAGCCAAGGTTTGGTTCCAGACAATTTAGCTGATGATGACTTTATGGCAATCATGAAACAAAAAATGTCTCGTACCGATTGGAAACGTGGTGAAGGTATTTTATATCCAAGCAGGTACTCTCTACGAAACGACACGGATGATTATTTCTTGAGAGATTGAAGAATGAACATGTGCTACGTTAATCTCTTTTTAATTTGTTTCATGTGTTGTATATTTTTTATGTATATTTCACGTTCACGTCTGTAAACGTTTCTTTATTTCTTGTAAAATTTAGGTTGTATAAAATTTTATGACATTTGTAAGATAATCTTGAAAGATTTTTGAGTTAAATAGAGTCATTGAATAGTGAAAAGAATTGATATACTTTGTATAATAACCAACCTGTTATGATTACTTCTTTTAAACCATGAAATCATGTCATGAAAATGAAAGTTTAGTGAAATATGCTTTCACCGTAGGTGTTCATAGTCATACAGGGTCAGGGTGCTTTGTGTATACTACTGGTTTACGCATGCAAAAGCCGAAGCATAGATAGGGATAAACTTTTGTGAATGGTAGATGTGAACAGCTCAACGCAACAATTGAAGTAGTATCAGTAGGGGAAAAGTAAAGTATGTATTACTACTACTACGTATTCTACGAGCATGTATGTATGCAACTTTTACGCTAACACAACGATACGGATATGGATATACCTACATATTATATATAGGCTATATAGACAAAACGCTTTATGATGTTATTGTTTTTGAGCTGCTAGCTGCATGGTCTTGTTCCTTCCTTGGCATTTGCTATAGAAAACGCTCCTTGCGTATCCGTATGCATAACCAAACATGAGTCTTTTGAAGCACATATTCCACGCTAAGCTCATCCCAACGGTTGCGTTTTTCTTTGTGGGTCTCTCATTCCTGTTCAGCTGATGATCACTCGGTCTGCATGCGGTGATCAGCAAGTGTTCACGTGAACACATTCAGACCATTGGGTGTCTGAACCGCACCCCTAACTCTTATTGGATCCTTTGCGGACGTACCGCCAATGTGAGGTACTAGGTGCATAACAACTCCTCTCTTCTTTACTTCTCATAAAAAAGAGTCCTTATAGGGTTCTCTAGCTCTTGGTTGGCATCCTCTCTGCCGAATTGTTTGTTATGTATTGATGATGATAAGGATGATGCAGTATATGGACTCCTATGCGTACGGCTCAAATAATAGTTGCAAGCATTGTATGCAGGTTGAGAAAGTTTCCTTTGGAGCTTTATATCTGTCATCATTCATTCGTGGTCTTCATACAGCTTCAGAGTTGAAACTTAAAATTGAGTAATGCATAACTATTTCGTGTAATACTATCAATCAGCATTTTTCATCGACAATCAATTCAGGTGTCTGGTGTGTGGTGTTGGTTTACATATTAAGATCCAAAGTCAGAAACGTGTGCGTATGTGCGGATTATTTGCAAAGCATTGTCATTGTCACTTGTCATAGTATTTTCGTATTGCAAATTGCATGAGGAAAGCACGGGAACGGCACAAATGCGTGATCAATGCTGTAATAGCTAGCTGTATAGCCATCCACCTTCGTGGTATTAGCTAAACTGGAAAATACTGAACTTACGGAGAAAGATAATTTGAGTTGTCTATGCAAACAGCTCGTATCACACTTGTACTTTGGCAACTAAATAATATTAAGTTTAGTGTGATAGTGCTTAATAGAAACTGGTGTTGCATGCATAATATGCATATATAGTAGTACATGCGGTGCGGTGAGAAAAGATCCAAAACATCATCATCATCAAAGAGTCAATATCATCATAATAACATCTAAAAGTAAAGTTGTAAGCTAGCGAGCGAACGAATGGACACCACCAACCAGACCTGTAACTGAAACGAATGGTGAGCGTGCGTTTAACCACCTTGAGTTCACAGTCGACTACAGTCGCTTCATCAGGAAACACCTCCTCGAGAGGAACCAATTACCATTGCTTTTGCCATCACATAATATATTATCTATATACAGAGACGTCTGGAAAGAGTCAAATATCAAACCAAACAAAGTGGCTTCAATTGCATGAATACAGAGTAAAAGTTTTTGTCTAAAGTTCAGAGCTGTTTTACAACAAAGAAAAAACGTGATCTTATCAAGTTGTGGAGAAAGTGCGTATATACAATATTGAATATTTGGAATTTTCTTGGAAATTATTTATCCTTGATTTTGGAGAAAAGTCATAAAACATGGCTTTGGATTTGTCAATCCTTTCACCACCATCCACTCCGCCCATGCATGAGCTCCATCATGCCAAGGTAAGCAAGCTGTCACAAATCATTTTCATACTTTTTTTAGTGATATATTTTATTTGTAAGACTAGAGTGGACAAAGTAAAAGACTGAAGGTTAAAAATGAGACAGCTTGTAACCGAGTGGTGTAGGTGCAGTTCTGAACAGAAAATTTTGTGTGAAGGACAAATTTCCCGAGTCATATTTTGGGTTTTTGGGTACATAAATGTATTGCAGAAAAGGCCATTTTTTTTATTTTGCATAAATGCATACAAATCTAGCCATGGAATATCCTTTTTTGAGGTGTTTGGTAGATAGGTAGGTTATGAATTAATTAGATCAGTGAGAGTTTTAGACCGCAGACGAGCTAAAAAAAATCTTCTCGTTTCTTAGTCATAGCGTTGTTGCTCACACATCACTTTGTTTACTGAAGCCGGTGCAAAGTCCATGTCTCGGTCTCAGTAGGAATAGAAAGACTGCTAGTCTACATCCATAAAAATGTCTTTAAAGTTGTTTAAATGTCTGTATCATTATATACTGCTGCACTTGCACTGTTTTTTATGTTAGTTTCGCTTTGTGCCTATACAAATGGCAATTATAAGAATTGGAGACAATAATGCGAATTACGATACTCGTTCTACCATTATAGCTTAAGCATAAGAACAATCATGATGAGATGACTATCTATATACATTATATTCAGTAGACTGCATGCATACTGTATTGCATAACATAACATGTTTACGCCTTTTTGGCCCAATATCACGAGCTTTGTGCGTGTGAATTTCTTGTCATTCCGACACACACTTGCTTGTTATAGGTTTGGTATATGTATAAAACTGTAGTCTATTTTGACTTTCTCCACAAAAAGACTATTTTGGACCCGACCTGGTTTCTCGAAACACTTTCACAAGGCACAACATAATTCAAATGAGGTATCATCACCATAAACAAAAGATATGCTTCAACCCATTTACTTTAAAAGTGTTCATCCACTGCATGCGTGATTTCTTCAGCTGTATACAATACCACTAGACGTTTAAAGCATAACCTCCAAGTTCAATCAGAAGTCCAAAGGTCGCAAAAAAACGTGGAGGATACAGGCAAACTTTCTTTTTCATGGAATCTTATGGTAGAAAATGTGTATTTTTGTACTTTCACGAGGAGCCTACAAAAGACAGGAAAGGAAAAATCATAGTGATCATGCGGAGAGTGCATGCAATATTGCAATATATGTCGTGGTGATGCCGATGCGATGATATTAGATATCAATACGTGTATATAATATCCTTTGCACTTGTTACATACTTAAAATGTAAGCGTAACAAACGTCATGGGTTGGGGTATGCACGTTACATAGTGATGTCTGCATGTATCCATTTAGGAAAACCGTTCCTTTTTGCTTGCTTTTATGCCATTTATTTGCTGTACTATACAATAGGCATGCCTGCTAGTAGTAGTGGTGGGCAGGTATGCACACACAGAGTGTGTGTCTCTCAATCCTTTTGCAAAAAAAAACTTGTTTGTTTGTGGGGGTTGTGGCTGACGTTGATGATCACGAAGCGAAGGCGTGATTCACTCAAACGGAGTATTTACCTTCTCTGCATGCCGGACGGATGATGCTTAGCTGAAAAGCTTTTGCTATTTTTTGTCGGTCACATACATTAAACGAGCATATGATATGAGATATAGGTATATTGACTCTTCTTTACCATACCCAATGTTCGACGCTCATAATCGCGTACGTTTATGCATGCACGCAAAGTGTCATTGAAGCATACATTTTGCCATGCACAATAATTGGCGTCATCATCATCATCATCATCAACAACATGAAATTTCATGAGGAGCTAGAGGAGAGCATGATGACCTTATAAATAGTTTCGTAGGATAATCTGTTCTATTTCCAGCGCGTATTTAGCATTATTTCTGCTTTTAGGCAGTTTTGTTACCTGGTGTAATGCATTCATGTATAATAGCAGATGAACTCATTCTCTCCGAACGGCTCTGTTTCTGAATCTCAATTCATGCAGACAGATCAGAATTTTATCATGAACTGAAAGCGGATGTAAGCGTAGGAAGCACAAATGGCACAACTAATTATTCTTACTGAAAATTTAACCAATATAAAATGATGCAAGAATGCAATAAAAAAAATTATACAATCTTGAATTAGGGGCAAAATGTGCCTTACCCCATTTTTCTTCAAGATCTTGTTATAGGATCACAAGAAGGGAGTGGTACTATTGTTACTGGATTGCAATAATAGGAAATCACAACTTTTATAGGTATTCTTCAAATGAAATGGAAATCATGCCGCCATCATGTGGTTAGCTAGTGATTACAGGGCTCGATGAGTTTCTTCTTCTTATGCATGAATGAATATTTATAAATAGTAATAAGGTAGATTATTGAATAAAAAGTGCATAATGATACGGGAGGAGGAACTGTAGACAAGGGGCAGCTGCTACAGTGTTCATAATAATTATTCAATTCAATTTTAACCAAATTACATTGGAAATCATGTAAGCTAATCGATGTTAGCGGCACTTGCCAATTAATAGCATAACAGTACGGTGCGTCTGATCTGATGAGCACATTGTTGCAAGTTACAATAATAGAGCACAAGGATATTTATATGGCTGGGTGAGTTTTTTATTGTAAAGAAAGGGTTAAGTTTACACTACACCACCTTTTCAACCTCAACTACTATAAGCTTATCGACCTCAAGAGGATTGATCCACATTATTCATACATAATATTACGTACGTTGAATTTATAATTGAGAAAAAAGCTGTATGTATCAGTTTTTCTACCTACTCATTCTCATCCGCAAGCATACAATGTGTTTGTATTTGAGACAAATATTATGTATAACGGATATCCTAACAAAACTCCAACGTACAACAACCTATCAATGTTGACGTTTGGAAGTGCAAGAGAATCAAGTTGACCGTGATGAGTTAGAATGGGAAAAGAAAAGGTTCAAAGTCCAACTATATAAACCATAATATAAATATCCAATGTATGTGTATAAATTGTATGGATGACAAAAAGCTAGGCCCCACACCCAACAAAGTGGTATCTTAACTTTTTTTGTAACTCTCAGTCTCATGAAAGAAAGTCAATTCAGTAGTAAAGTTGAATGATGATACATAAAGAATGCAAACAATGTTGAATGTAATGCAGTACATGTGCGGTAGAGAGATAGCAGTTTATCAAAGTATGAACTTCGTCATCATCATGATAATTACAGCAATTATGAGTCTTTTTGGTGTAACAGTAAATGGGTTTTGTTGACTGGAATTTTTTGAGTTTACGTTTTTCAACAACCAGCAGCACATCACTTTGTTTTACTCTTGTACTTCCCAGAATGTCCGATTAGCGTGTAGGAAATTTTTTCCCTGGAGCATAATGATATGATAATGATAAGCGACAGCAAGTTGGTGGTTGATACCATATCATAGTATAGTTACATCAACAATTCAGCAAATTAGTCTGATATAAATATTTTAGGGGTTATTTGGTAAGGGCATAAGAAATGCATTTCGAATTTCCTATGATTAGATGAACAAGGAGATAATAACCCAGCCCAAATTAGCATCATATTTAATTTGAGACACAAAAGATTAAAGATTTCGTGATTCATCAACTATTAAGATAAAATGATGTGCATGAGGTGTCCACGCGCTCAATGGTCTATGTATTGCACAAGAAAAGTCACACACTCTCGGAAAACTGATTTTTACTGCTGCTTTAATCTGATCAGTTATCAGTCAGTGAGCAAGCAAAAAAAGGGCAGGGAAAATGGGCTGGGATCCAGCTAAATCCAGATGAATGGATGGCGATAGGGTTGTGGTATTTGTGTGTGTTACGTTACCAGTGAGGCTTAAATATATGTACATTTTACAAGAGAAGGGCATGTAAGCTACTACGTACAAAAAGTGTATTTTTGTGCAATAAACCACAAATACAAAGTCATGAAACAAGTAGTGTTCACGTGCTCAACTCATTCCCATCGTCATTCATTTGTCTGATTTCTTTTACTTGCATATAAACGCACAATGCATCCACTCGCTCAACGAATGCAAATCTGGAAGTTTGTTTGTTGACGATACGTGCTAATTGTAATGATATGCTACTTTTATTTGCTAATTTCTTGTATACCATACCTGAGTACAAGATTGAGATGGGTTATTAGGAAGGATAGTTTTCTTAGATTAAGGAGGATATTATTCCCATGTTAGATTTGAATTTGTAAAGTGCATAACATCTTAAAAAGTATCCATTCACCATATAAGAAATATATGGTTGCATATATTACATATCAAAAGAATAGTTTACTACGTCTTTGCATAAAAAAAGTACAAATATAAATGCCGAGTCCAGCTGCCAACTCTAATTTAATTCTTTGATTTGAACCAGCTACGCAAAGTGTAATTGAGGAGAATGTGTAGTAGAAAATTACTGATGACTGACTGATGATGGAATATTTTCAAAAAGAGTTTGTACATGATATGATATGAAAAATATAAAAGATTAGCTCTTTCTACTATACCGTATACACGCTACACTCATCAATAATAATATGTAGAACTGACGTCATGAAAACTGATTAGAAAAACACAAGGAACAAAGGCAAATCTTAAAACATGAAGCATTATTAAGGTAGTAGTAAATGGAAAGTGACAAGCTAATGAACAAAGAAAAGAGCTGAAACCTCGTAAAAGATTTTCAATCAACTTTCCATGAATCTATATGCCACCCTGAGCGAAACTATCATCATGTAGCAAAATGTGAGAACGACGACGACATTAAAATGTAGTCTCAATTTATGAAAGCTATTCAGTCAGTAACCTGGTGTTGTTGAAGCGTTATTTTGCAAAAAACTTCGGATAGTTGGCTATATATTTATGCTTTCTGTTTGTATTCCTTCTTCAAATTGCTTATGAAGAGTGCGTCGTTTTGAGAATGGAACATGTGGACAACTCGTGTTCCTGTCAAACCAAAATAACATAAACATAGCCCAACCAACCAGTAAAAAACAAACATGATTTTAACCTTTATCGTTTATCTAATGCTGGCATATGTTTTACCAAGTAAACCTTCCATAATAAGTATTAGACTGATATGATACTCGGGTTTGTTACTTGAAAATGGGCAGGTATGTGGCAGCCTCCCTTTTTCAAATGTCTGTGTATTCCATTTTTAGCACGGTTAAATACAGTAATTTTGCAGAGTTTACTAACACACAGTAGTAGTCTGAAAGTAGGCATGGCATGAAACGAGGAATATGTGTCGCATAACTATAAGCAATTGCTTAATCTCAAATCGCCCACCCGTACCTATAAATCTGCAATAATAATAAAAAAAGTAATACCATTTAACCCCTGAATACGGGGATATATTATGGCTGAGACTTGAGTTGACTTGAGACGCAAAATTTCATACGTAGGCATCTGCATGAAAAGAGATTTCCTATTTTTGCAACTGTCTGAAAGAAGGTGAAATAGGGAGAGGAAGAAGCAAAAAAAACAAACATCAAGTTTGTGGATGCATTTGCATTACGTAGGTACATTTGCTTTGATATAATATGTATATAAGTATAAGATGAGCATCTTTTTTTTTGCTGCAAGTAGTAACCTTCTCTAAGAGAGTTCAGTTCAGTCAGTCACATCGCATCGCATATTCAATAGGAATCATGAGCTGTTCACGTGAACCGGGCCACAAACATAGGAGAGCACAGCAGTCTAGAGACACGCACTGAACACATGCTCACATTGGACTTCGCTCGACGGGCCGTGTGGTTTAGTGTTTGTACTTTTTCTGTGTGTATACACATTCATTTTTTTTGTTTAGTTTCTTTCTAGCACATGTTATGCATATAAACGGGAGGAATGAGTCAACCAGAGCGAGCTCATGTTTACAATACAATATGCCCATTGTATGTATATTAAATATTATACCTAGATAGATCAAGCTTGTTTGCAATAGTCAGAGTCAGGGATTCCTTGCATCATCCTGTTGTTGTTGCATGTAAATGGTAATGTCAAGTCACTGCTTGTATACATATATGTACATAATATATCTGAGGAGGCATGCGGTAGCGTAGCGGACAGTCAACCAAAAAATCAGACTTTGGATCCTCTAACTGGTTGGAAATGCAGAAAATTGCGTCATGGCCTTGCTTACCCTATCTAGAATCATTTTGCTTGGCTCAAATTGATCATGTGAAGGGGCTGGGATAATTCGTGATCCAATCCGAAGAAGCTATTGGTCTCAGGAAGCTTGAGAATCTTTGTGTATTTGTCTGTGGGAAGCAAAATAAGCGAAACGTAGAAAAAGAAGTTCATGAAAAAAAGAGGAGTGTTCCGTATGCATGTGAATGGTTCGTGGTGGATTGATGATGCGAAGTGTTCATGATGCGAAGTTAGCAACATTCAACATTGTTGTTTTTCATACATTTTATATATTAGGAACCTTTTTCAACAAATATGTCGAGATCTAGTTTCTGGTTTGCCGATGATGATCATCACCTCATCTCATGTTTGATATTGTGTAGTAGTAAAAATTTTAGCGTTTTGCAACCGTTTCTTTCTAACATGGCGTACAATAATAATGAAATAGACGCAATAGGTGAGGTGAGGTGAAGAGATGGACTTGCCTAATTTGATAATATAATTTAGCTCCTCTGTTTCTAAGAAAAAATATTCTCAAGGAAAAATGATACAAATGGAAGATTATTGGAACAACTGAATATGAAATTTTTGTTGGCTTCTAGTCCTAATCTATTCTAGGTTGAAGCGGATTCTGTAACAAAAACTATTGTTTCAAGTACTAATAAAATGCACTTTGAACCTCTGGCTGGAGTTTGTCAAAATCATGAGACCAAAAATTCATATGCATACAAAACTTAGAGGATCTGGGGAGATTAGAACACTGTCTTTCAAAAGCTGTTCCTGGCTTGACTTGCTTGCTAATTGGATGACGATATATTTACATGGCTTTACAGTTGAATGGGATATATTGGTTTCATTTCACATTTCATCCGATTGATTGCATGATGAACGTAGTAGACATGATATTGTGGATTGGATGAGAGTTTGTTGCAAGTCTCACAGATCACATCACAAGTGTTGTTTGCGCTACTGAAAATTGCCCTTTAATTGACATTGTCGCCCTGATATATGCTAACAATAGACAAGTCTACTTTTGTAGTGTTTTTACTTTAATCCACTTTAAACACTTTCAATCAAGATTCAGGCTTTGGACCATAGACAAAATGCATCATGGACTATATGCTTGCATGTATGATGTGAATTACTTTATTCACATTTTAGTATGCCCTACCCCCTGCATAACCGGTATACCTTGACGTGACTAGACAATCCTTTCTGGAATTCTTCATCCTTATCACATTTCTGTTTGATTAGGAGAAAAATAATGAATTTGATGGTGTGACAGCGACAACTCGTATGAACTGGTTACTTATCTGCAGGGCTGGATGAGATGTACTGAGATTCTGTTTGTCATAGTCACAACTTGCGATAAGGAGTCTTGTACTCCGAAATAAGTTCTTTGCTAAGCATCCGTGCGAATTGTTTTCTAAATATTAATATACATGCGCTGCTATGTAGTTACTTGCAATTTGCGTCATAAAAGAGTAGATGTACGTCTGTTCGGGCATCCATTACTTACGTTTGACGTTAAATGCAAAATTTAAAAGTACAAGACATGTGACAACTGTTTCGAAAATGAATTCACCGAAATCGAAAATATATATCTTAAAGATTACTGATATAATGCAATGTGACCTTTGAGGTATATAACAAGCATAACACCCTTGGTAAATACATGGATTAGTATTTTTAATACTGTACGATTACGATTACCAAATTTATCCAGTTGAAATTCAAGTTCAAGTACATATATATAACGTGCCTACGTGTTGAATCAATGAATCTATAAGTACATTGCAAGGTCACGCGGGTCAATGTTGCATAATGTTAACTTGCCCAAACAACCTATTTGATTATGTGTATGAGGGTGACACATAAAAAAATACTTTAGCAAAAACACCAGCCTTAATTATCATAAAGATTATTATGAATACTGGCTTGGTTTTGGTTGCATAAAGAAAATCTACCTGATACATATATAAAGAAAGTTGATAGAAATATGATTCGTGTCCCACCTTACCCCATATCACTATCAGCAGCAGCCCCATCCCATTTTTATTGCAAAAACTGGGAGTTGCTTTCCATGATATATATATATGGGATTTAGCTTTTAAACACTTGAACCTCTAATAACATAATCGTTACACATGCATTAGATAACACTAAAAGTCTTGCGACTCATTTACTTTCGTATGACGGTCACATGTCATAAAAAAGTGATATTGCAGTGATACGTATTTTATGAGCGTGTGTGGGGTGGGATGAAGTAATTCTAGGCATAGGCTCAGCTCAATTAAATTAATGCCTAGTCAGCAGCAACTTTGTACCTTAACCCCAACTCAAACCAAATCAATATGCTACTTGGTTAGAATCATCGCCGGAACGAGCCAGCAAAATTATTTTTGGTAGATACATAGATATATACTGTATAAAAGTACCTTATATTTCACCTTATACTTATCAACGTTTCGAGAAGACATGACGAAAGCATTCATGTGAAGTTCACGTGCTTTCTTCGGCATATAATTTTCGCTTACTTTATTGAGATTGAGACATAAGCATTCAAAAATCTTGAACTTCACCAACCATAAACACCCATTCAGTTAAAATATGCATTTTTTCTGTTAATTGAATCAGTAAAGGTAAATTGTTTTCTTTCACCGACCAACGGATGGAAAGTAATTTCATGCAGCATTTTTTCATAATGATGATGGACTCAAGACATGCGCTTTTCTTGGTCACGAAAGGTTTCTGAACTCGTGTTCAAAGTCCAGACACTGAAGTAATTTATACCAGTGATTAGATGACTGTTAACAGGAATAAAATTAGCAAAGAAGCCAGGTGTCAGCAGAAATTAGTACATTTTTGTATCATCTTATTCCAAGTTGCATTATTAAATACAAAATTTGACAAGTGTTTTTTGTCCTAAATCTTGAAAAGATGTGCAAACTCAATCTCTAAATGATGGATGTCAATTTTAAATTCAAAAAGAATGAATGAATTGTAGCAAAATGACTGAAATACGTGACGTAAAATGAATGAAGCATTTCTGCTACTTGCACATGCATTCATAGTATCTAATATATATGTCTGTTCTGTGGTTTATTATTATAGGAGGATGGTGTAGCTGCAGATTTAGAAGCAGTGAAAACACTGCTTTCTTTCTCTCAAACTGGATCCCCTGGTAAAAAGAGTTTTTACTTTGGGAAGGGAAAAATACATGTACCTGAAGCACCCTTGACCCCACAAACCTCAGATGCAGAGTCAGATGAAGAAAAGGACAGAGAAGCAGCAGCAGCTGCTGTGCCGATGGATTTGGTTATCTCTCGTGATCGGGTGGTGGAACAAGTGAAAGCCAAGAATCAGGGTGCTGCAGAACAACAACGCGTTTCAGTAATCATGAAGGCTCATAGCGATGGAACCTTTGAGCCGGCAATGTTCATGGGTGAACAGCCACGCAATCTTGGAGCAAATACCGGAAATACTGGTCGCTATTATGATATGGCTCCACCAAAGGAGTTTCCTCCACCAGAGGAACCTCCAAGCCGCAAAACAGATGGTTCAGAAATGACTAGTGGTCATCGAGACAAGAATATTCCTATGGCGGGGGGCGCGATGGTTATGAGTGGCGATGCTCTTCATTTTCACTCAGGCCCACGCATCGCCACCTCCACTCGCGTCCCAGTATTGGTTTCGGAATCTCCGAATCTCCACAGTGCAAATAGTAAGTTCCATGCTCAACTTCTCAAGCACACACTCTATATGCATGTACTCTGAAAGTTAAGATAGAAATTCCATACGTAGTACATGATTGGATGCAGCATTATTAACATAAACGTTTTTTTACTTTGTTCCTTAGGTCAAAGTCAGAACCAAAGTATTCGTCCCGTTGCCATTGCCCCAAAAATGATGCCTATCATGACACTTATCCCAGTGGGTCAACAAAATCCCGGTGGTCCTATTCTTTATGTGCCGACAACTATGCTTAAGTCAGGTCAAGATGGTCAACAACCTACCTACATGCTTCCTCCGTTCATTCTACCTGGTCCTGGTCCAGCAATTGGAACTGCCCCATCTGCTTCTGGTCCCGTTCTAGCAACAAACACTAAAGCTCAAAATCCTGAGCGCCGAAGAACATACGAATGTACGAGGGAAGGATGTGGGAAAACTTATTATAAGTCTTCTCATTTAAAAGCTCATGAACGAACTCATACAGGTAAGAAATCCATTAGTTGCCTAACATGCAAATTGTAATAATGAACTTGTTTTGCCAAACCTAACATGGATGATCATTAGAATTCGAGGCGGAATTCATAATTACTTAATAGCATGTCCTAGCCGCATGCAAAGCAAAGCAAAACAATGTCATTGATTATGAAAAGTTATTGACGCAAAAAAAATTACTCATTAAACATGTCATACTTAAGATGCAAATTGTCTTGTTTTTTTGTTTGCAGGAGAGAAACCCTTTGCATGTACTTGGGAAAACTGCGGTCGGAAATTCAGTCGCTCCGACGAGCTTTCCCGTCACCGACGAACGCACACTGGAGAGAAGCGCTTCCAGTGTACCACTTGCGGTCGTCGTTTCTTGCGCTCAGATCATTTAGCTAAACATAATAAAAGACATTTAAAAGAACAAAAGAAACCCATCGTTCGGTAAGTACACCAAAGAAATACAATTATTATTACTATTATGACATGAATAATGCATGAGACATAAGACGCTAATTAAGACAGCAAACGGTTAAAAATAAGCCATTAAATACAAGATTATGCATAAAAAAATTGTTTTTGTTCATTTACAGAGAAACTCATATTGCTCCAGCTTTTCCATTCTTTTTGCCTCACCCTCATCACCCTCATCATCAGCAAGCGGCTCAGATGCCCGTTTCTCATCTGCAAGCAGCTCACATCCACTGCTAAATTAAGAAATGATGACAGCAAAGAAGCAGCAGCTTCAAGTTGTCACCTTTCAGAATGATGTGATGTGTGATGCAGTAGCAGCTAAGCTATAAAGATGCGATGAGGAAACTGATGGATTACACTTTCTTGTTATTCCATACGCTCTGCCATACGGAAGCATTAAAATGTTACTTGCGAAATCCTGACAAGTTACGATTAGGAATTTAAACTGACAAACATCTGTCTGTGGATCTTTAGAATAATTTATGACTATAGGTGTAGGTATACCAAATAATTAACGGATGAAATCCATCTAGACACAAAAACATCTAGCACACCTTATGTCTAATATAGAGAGCTCTGCTCTGTAAAGTGAAATTGTTATAATTTCATTAGATGCTATAAAAAATTTATAAGATGTTCTCTGCTCCTTTTCTGAATAGGAGTACTTACATACGTTGCTAGATCTTATGGAATACAAAAAACATTATGGTCAGTAATAGAAATAGCTCTATAGCATGTAACTAAATAATATTATAATGATGCAATTTTAAATCGCATGATAATGTATATTATATCTCGTTAAACTGCAAACTGCATGTTGAAAATAACAAACTAGTGTAATGAATATTTTAAGAGAAAGGTGTTCTCCATCATCTCATTATCTTTGACTGAGAGACCTAGACTTAAGCAAAAAAGATCCACAGATCAGACAGAGGTGAGGTTGGTTTGAAATATTCCATTAGTTATATCAGGTTTTTTCTTTTGTCAAATATGTTTTCATCCTAATTACTTTTCTTCTTATAGTTTAGTTTGCGTATACAGATTTTTAAGTACTTTTACCTTTTCAATCACACTATACATGTGCTTATTAGTATGCTATTATCTAAATGTTACACACACACACACACTGTGTCGTCGGCTTAGGGATAGAATAGTATGGAGAGCTGACAGCTAACCTACATCCTTCTCATTTTGAATCTGATGATAATTAATACATTACGTTGTTATCATTTCCATTTATTCTGTTTGTGCTGTGTGTAGATAATATGAATGGTAGAATAGCATGGGATACATGATAAAAACGTACATTTAAGATTTTACATTTTTTCCATTCTCTTCTTTCACTGTTTAAATATTCTGCTTCTAAGAGTTTGTACACACAATTTTAGTCAATGCAAATGATTATAGTGGCGATGATAACGTTAAAGTTTGAAAAGTTGGAGTAAATTGTTCATAGTTGATCTTCGGAGCTAATCTCGAATGAGGAAAAGTAGATGATACAAATACACAAGGGTTTCTCTAGCTAATAGTAAGAGTTTTTAATGTCTTTTTCCACAATAGCGTGGCTTTGTTTTTTTTTGTTCGTTCATGGTGCTATATATATAAAGCAGTGCAACCCTGTAGTCTTTGTTTGGCAGTTTATATAATGAAAATTATGATGGGTTGCTCTGCTGCAATTAACAAATTAATTTTAAAGACTTGACCACAGAGTTATATATTATATTATTGTTGCTGATATTGATATTCAGGGAAAACGGGGTTTACAATATAGTTGATTTAGAAAGAATATGGACGGATTTTATAGGTTGACCACACATTAAATATTAAACTAGGATATAGGATTCTTTTCGCTATAATAATCATTTTTGGGCAACTTGCAAAGGCAATTAGGGACACCAGTAACCTAAGTATTTATATATACACACACACACCATTGTTATAAAAAATACTTATTTATGAATATACTACATGCATGTATATGTATGTACCTTAATTTTACAAACACATTTGTACAGATATCTTTTTAACTGCATCCGAAAAAAAATCTATTCTACATACCTCAACGTTCCAATACTACTAATAATAATATTGCAAATCATGAAAGCGTTATTTTTTGAGCCCTCTCTAAACTACCATTAAAACGTTAGGGTTAGATTGCGTTTTTAAGAGATACTGCACAATTATTGAATTGAAGGATTGCAATTTTTAAGAATATGTATGTACAAACTTAGGATGAACTGGATTGTGTGAGCGATTATGATTATTTATCGAAACTACAATATATTGAATTGAATTGTTACCATATTATAACATCGATGGTCGACATTTATTACAACAGTGTACAACAATATATATTTCAAAGTAGGGAGATGTATGTTAAACCGATATAAAAATATATGTGCTGACTGTTGTTTATGGTTGATATATTTTATAATGACATTTATATACAAATAATAAAAATCAACAACTTAAACAAAATTGCGTTGAAAAAATGTGGTTTGTTTGTTTGGCATGTACAATAATTTATTCATACGAAGTTTAAATTCACAATGCCGTTATATCACAAGAAAACTTTAAATTACACAGTTAAAAGTTAAAATCACATTACAGAAGGCTTATATGTTACTCAGCAGTTATAGATACGTCCCATTTCTTTCTGCAAACTGCGAATAAACTGATAAGTCGCTACATTTATCGAAACTGGGTTTCAATTTGCCTGGACATGGCAGATTATATAAAGGGAAAATATAAATGCATTCGTGTAAGCTTTCAGACATCACCAACTCGTAGTTATGGACGTAAGTATACAATTCCTCAAATTAATACCAAGTTATCCTACGCACGATCAATAGATAACCACTTTTCCTTTTTCTGAGTAATCTGTTTAGTAAGAACAGGTTCACGTAGTCTTACTTTCACCTCCAACTTTCCAACTACTTTCCTGCCGTCGAGCATCTGAATTTAAGAAAATGAACAAATGTAGCAGTAGCAAAATAAATTCATAACTGACTAAAATGTATTTCTGACAGCGATATGTAATTTTTTGATTTCTTACATCAAAAGCATCGTGGAGAACGCATTTGGTTTCCAATGGCAGGAGTTTTACAGTAGCTGTCCCAATTAGTGTACTTCCACGGAGAAATCCTCTGTGACATTTACAAAAGAATAATCCTCCACAACATCTGTATTGTAAAGTATCAAACCATGCACACTACATTGCCTAATGTGTACACTAACAAAAGTTATTAAACCTCTTTGTTCAAAAATAGGATTTTCTGCTGGAAAGCCATATTTCTGATTCTAGCCATTAGCCATGCAATGCAGTGCGCATAATATGTATATACTCTACAAATTCATTGGCAATGTTAAAGCATAATCATATACATATATGTTAAAATCCTTACCCTTTAGACCATACTTCGCACTTAAAACCATGCCTGTGTACAAATCTTTGGAAGACCCTTGCCGTCCGATTAATACTCATTTTATACGTTGCGTTATACTCTGGACTATTTGTATCTCTTACGACCGCCGTCTTATTCGTTTGGACTTCTTCAGCCTGAAACACACACATAAATACATTTTTAAAATTAAACTCAAGCCATGCCATATGAATCAACTGTACAAATAAACTATATATATATATTTTCACTAACCGATGGATATGGTAATTCTATTTTCACGAATGTGTCAACATCTGAAGGATTGCTAACTTTGTAATTAATTCCTTGTACAATAGTTATTTCTATTTCATCGTCCGCAACATCAGTATTGCACCTTTGTAACATAAAGAAATTTATTACTAACTAATTTCTCCAATAAATATTTTGTAATAGAGTATTACGTACTCTGTAATGCTAAAAATTCTATTTTCATAATGATATTTTGGAATATCGCCATTTTTCTTCATCGCAAGTCTCAAAGTATCCAAATCTTTTTTAGATTCTATGGCCATCGCCTCAAATCTGTTAGCAGAAGCTACATCACCTATACTTTTAAAGTGTTCTCTCGTTTTCATGCACATCTATAAAATAATTATAATTATCCATGTATAATAGGGCCAGTAAATAATTCCCAAAAGATTAACGCATATCTAGTACTCAAACGTAAATACATACTTTCAACTGCTGTTTAAGGTCATCTTCCAATTTCGAGTAAACTTCGGCTGCGTTTCCAGAAGGCATAATGCAGTCTGAAGCACTTACAACTTCAAAATTGTCAGCTTCCTCTAATTCAAGTTTAAGGACAGCTTCTGGAGGCGAGGGTAGCTATTGAAATCAAAACTTTTATATACGATACGCTTAATTTATATATAAAGATTTTTAAAGATGAACTAATTTTCTACTAATTACAAACCGTGGCCATATCCACCGGTAGTCCAGCTTGAGCAACTTGGATTAACTTATCAAATCCTTTAGCAGTTCTTAAAAATTCTCGTGCTTGATTAATGTCCCCTCGCTTCTTGGCATTTAATGCTGCGTCCTTAAATTGCTGCTGCCTCAGACATATCATATGCAGTTGTTTTTCTTGGAGTGTTAGCTTTGTAGATGGTTTGCCACTTCTTGAGATAGAACCAGTAGTACTTGAGGGAGACTGACCAGATGCACTACTTGGTCCAGGTTTTGGAGCATCTGCCTTTGGTTTCTTTTCCGGGCTACCGGCAACTCCGGACGGTTGAGGCACTGCGGCAGGGGAAGATGGAATCTGTGGCTGTTCGGCCGGTAATAGTAAAGGTTTAGCAATTCCTCCAACAGGTATTGGAGCAAAACCAGGTGGTGTAGGAAGTTCATCGTACTGAATAGGTTTACCTTTCTTATACATTACTATAGCCTCTTCATATTGTTTAACTATTCTTCCCATTCTTCTTGCTTTACTAGAATTTGAAGCTGCTGTAGCCTTTTCAACTTCTGATTTATATTTATCAAGTCTTTGTTCCAAAGCTTCCATGATGGTCGTTGGCGCAGGAGGGGCTCCAAAAATATCGTCACCAGGGGCTGGGGCTGCTGCGGGGTCAGTTTCAGGTACCGTTGCAGGTACTGGGGTAAATATTGCTTCGGCAGGTTTTGGTGGTAATGGAGGGGGTTGCGTTGTTGAATCACTAGGTAGAGGTGCTTCAGATGGAGCACACTCTACTGCTGGGTAGTCATTGATATCGATTGTTTCACCATTCTTCAAAGCGGATTCTAACGTTTTCAAGAGCTTTAGATATTTAACAGCTCCAGCTACATCCCCTTGGCGCTTCAAACCTACAGCAGCACGTTTATAATCCTTTAGTCTTGTTTCTACTAAAGGATCAATTGGAGTGCTGCTAAAGCTCTTCTGTTCTTCCACATCATTCGTACTAGTCGGGGGATTAGCTGGGAGAGTTTCAGGAGTTGGAGGCAACTGAGGTTGTACATACGCGGGGGTTGGAGCTAAAGGTTCAGGAAGTCTGGAATTAATTTCTTCGTTATCTAGAGTTATTGGAGAAGGTCGAGGTGGCAGTTCTGGAACTTCTGCTTCTGACGCACTAGTTTTCTCTCCTCTAGTTGGCACAAACTGACTAGAATTTGTCGGGGTATCAGACGGCCCACTGTCTTTCTTTATAGCAGCGACAGACACCGCTGGAGGAATATCTGACTCATCAATAACCCTTCCAGCTTTCGCTTTAGATAGTAATTCTTTTAGCGTCTTGACTCCTCTTGTAAACCTATTTTGAGTGCAAAATGTAATTCATTAAACTAAATGCATGTATTACGTGTATATATTTATAGATAGTGAACTACCTCCTAGACTTGGCCGAATCATTAGCAGAATCGGCCGCAGCTTTCGCTTTTTCGTAAAGTTCCAATCGTTCTTGCAGAAGCTTAATAAGTTGTTCCTTGGTCATTGTTGGTGCAGTGGGGGGAGGTTTATTTTCATCTTCATCGTCTACCATTGCAGCATTTACTTTTGTATTGCCACTAGAACTTGGGATCCCAAGTATGTCTCCAAGTTCTGCCTAGTTCAACATATAACATGAATAACCACATTTTATGAAATGAGGAGTAAATTGTAATTTGTAATACAACACTTTTTCGTTTTACCTCTAGTTCAGGATCATCTAAATCCACATCTCCTTCATCGTCCTCATCATCATCATCATTTACATCAAAATTTTGCAAACTTCCTGCAGATTTTCTGCTAGGCTGAGGTTTTGCACTTCGAGAAGGTTTCTTGGGAGGAGATGTTTTTGGACGTCGAATTGCCGGATCGTTTCCTTCCAGCAACATAGCTAATTCTTCCTCAAGATCGTCATCCCCAGCATCCAAATTCCCCATTATATCAATATCTCCGTCATCGCCAACTCCAGCCAAAAACCCAAGCTATATAGATGATAAAATAAACAGATAAAAATTAACGATAATACATTTCTACAAATTCGTTTTATACATAACAGTTACGACCGCGTGAAGAAACCCGCTGCCCGCTGACCCGCTACCCGCTCGTTGTGAAGAAACCCGCTGCCCGCTGTCCGCTATGTGAAGAAACCCGCTACCCGCTGACCCGCTACCCGCTCGATGAAGAAGAACCCTAAATGCTAGATGTGTAAAAACTGACAGTTTTGTTTGTTTAATTTGTATCTAATTAGTCATTTTTTTTAAAACGTCAAGTTATTTAAACAATGATATGCAAAACTACAAAAAACCACAATACAACAAATTAAAATAATTTAAAGTTGAGAATCAAGTTTAAACAAGCAAATTAATAAGTTTTCATATAAAAAACATTTATTATTAATAGAGGTAATACATGTACTGACAGTGTTGTATATATTCTTTAAGTAATAAACTGCTAGTAAGCAGGCAAGAAGGCTTTGAGTGATCACCTCCAAACCCCCTTCCCCCATGTCCACCAAATCTCCTTCACCACCTCTCTCTCTTAACCCACCTCTTCGAACCTCTCTCAACGTATAGTGAAAGTATTACTTGTTGAATACAATTCCGAATTTATGCACACAACGCTATGCGTTGCGCATGCTTCGTTATGCATATGCTGTGCTACACATGCCTAAATGCATACTATGTTTCAACCAAATCGATGAGTTTCTGAACTCTAGCGCCTATAACTTTCGAACCGTTTGACCGATTTGTCTGAAAATGATTCCCAGAGGTTCTCTTGAATAGTGCTACCTGTGTACCAAATTTGGTTGAAATCGGTCAATGTATGTGACCAGGAGAGTGCACAAAGGTAGACGAACAGACAGACAGTCTGAGTAAAACCATTATTTCGCTGAATGCTCTCGCTTCAGCTACGTAATAAATTAGGAGAAACATATTTCTACAATTATCATTAGGATTAAAAATTCTAATTATAAACTTTTAAAATTCAGTTGCCTTATCTGATTTTGTATTAAGTAAAAATAAAAGTTGTAATTCAATAATATTGATATTATTTATCATTAGTATTAATAATAAAATATTTTTTATATAAAAACTTATCAATTTGCTTGTTTAAACTTGATTCTCAACTTTAAATTATTTAAATTTGTTGTATCGTGGTTTTTTGCAGTTTTGCATATCATTGTGTAAATAACTTGACGTTTTTTAAAAAAAAAAAAAAAAAAAGACTCATTAGATACAAATTACTAGCATCTAGGGTTTCTTCTTCAGTGGGTAGCGGGTTTCTTCACATCGAGCGGGTTTCTTCTTCAGCGGGTCAGCGGGTAGCGGGTTTCTTCACAGCGAGCGGGTAGCGGGTCAGCGGGTAGCGGGTTTTTTCCACATAGCGGGTAGCGGGTCAGCGGGCAGCGGGTTTCTTCACAGCGAGCGGGTAGCGGGTTTCTTCACGCGGTCAACAGTTACTGAAGAAAGGATACCTGAGGCATATTTTGTGACCTTCTTTCTCTCCCCTCACTACTTCGTCTCCCCCGATCCGGCTTCTGAGGCTCGGAGCTCTTTCGTTTTCCAAATCCAAACATGTTTCCAGAACTATTAAAACCATAATAATTACATAAAATCCAATAAAGCACTGACAAGAAACATCAACACAAAACCACTGGTTCCTCTTCCAATTACGCAACAAGAAAAGGCAACGATCAAATCACTACCAATGTGTTATACAAATTTGATATTCAGACTCACGTTCCAAAGGAAATCCGTAGTTTGTAAACTAACAAGTTGATAAAGTACTACTGATTTTGAGCATAAAAATGAGAGCACTTGCGTTGCTTTAACTTTAGTCATTAAATTAGATTAAAACAGCTGAGAACGCAAATAAATGCATCTCCTCCTTGTTTATAGATACATCTTCATCTCTTCCAAAGCAAAAGAGCATGCAAAAGGTTTAGTGTACCGAATATACATACTACCAATATATAGATCTTATGCGGACGATTCTTTCAATCCACCAAAAGCATAAATCCTTATGCATCTTTTTCTCAGTTTGAGTTGAAATGAATGAAACAAAAGCAATAAAGGATGCGTATAATGAAAAACCAACATACAGACTACAAACTATAAGATTATGTATTTTATATAAGTTATGTTTCATGAACTCTCCATTCATGCTTATGTTTGAACTTAAGTACTACACAGGTGAAAGCGTCTGTATTCTGTATTCATTACGTCACTAAAACCCCGGTCGGAACTATGACTCATGACATTAGTATGCCTATGATTTTTATGCTTTTGAAGTGACTCAATCAAAGCTGTTTTAACAAAAGGATGATTTGCAAGAATTGCAAGTGCTTTGATCATACACATGATGCATGAATTACGGAAGTTATGTGACTGACTACTGCCATGAAGATTTATGCGGATGACATTTTGAGGCGATTGAAATATACAAAGACACATGAGTGAATAAACAAATGAGATTTTTATTTTCATACATGTCTAATTAACATTTCAAAATAAATTCCAGCATTCATTAGACACAATTTGACCCTCGCAAAATATACTCACATATAATTTATTTCGCAACTACATACATATTACAGCTATTTAACTTATCTAGTTAAACTTTTCTAATTCAAGTAATAATAAAGCTTGGGAACAAAACAAGAATGAAGTATGTTTTTTTTTGTTACGCTTGTTCATACGGTCGACATAAACTACTTTTCTTTTACTACAGCTTTACAACTCCATTGCCTAATCAATAAAGTAGGCCTACAACTATAGAATGTAACTAGATTTTACGGTGAATGTACTAACTTTAAGCTAAATCGTAGCACAAACAAACTGGATGTGAGGGCGACTTGAATAGCATGAAAACTTATGTATTTCAAACGTTGTCTTTGAAAAAGTGGACCGTTGTATCATTTAGAACTTGTTGTTCAATACCTACTAAATAGTAATAGACTTTTCATTATGCAAGAATTACTTACTATAATATATATGTATAACAAGTATAATTGGTAGCTACAGTAGTAAATAACTTTGCATCACAAGATGTACAAAATATTTGCTGAACCATTATAAATACTTTTCATCTTTGCCGAGTGTCACTTTCAAATATCATTCTCAATAATACCTATCTTATATCAGTATTGTTTAACATTAGTTGTCTTTGATCTCTTTGGAACACTAAATATATTATGCTATTCTACTGATAAATAATATATACCAAATAAATCGTCTCGCATTAAATGAATAGCAACAACAACTTTCTTCAATAATTTGGGACAAGTACAAAAGACCTAATGTAAAGCTTCCATAAAATTAAAAGATGATTGTAAACTCATAATAATTATTGTTTAACAAAACTACATAAAGGCCCGACTAGAACGTTTAAAGTTTAAATCAAACACAACAACTTCTTAAAACAAATTTTGGAGATGGGGCTGAGTTTAATACAACTAATCAATTTTAACAGCAGCATAGATCTTATTAAGAAAGTAATATGCAGCATAAAAACCAATAGTGGCAGTCAGTAGCCAGAATGTTAAGACCATAAGTCCAGTGTACGCAAAATATAAGAGTGTTGGAATAAATTCATTGATTTCCAGTCGAGTATAGAAGTAAAACACTGCATACAAGAACATGTAGATTGCTGATCCTCCAGAAGAAAATAAGGCTCTCCACCACCAGTGATAATCCTACAGACAACACATTTTCATTACATGGTTAGTACTTTAAGTATTTGAACAATACCATTGAACTACTTTAAAGTTACGTACCTCGCCACAAAGTTGAAAATAGACTAGGACAACCGCGATCTGACTGACAGAAATGAAGAGAATGGCAAAAACAAGAAATAAAAATCCAAACATATAATAAAATTGGTTTTGCCAAATGGCAGTGAAGATGAAGAACAGTTCAATAAACATTGCTCCAAAAGGCAATATTCCTGCCATGAGTGAGCTGCAATACAAAAAAAGAGCCAGTATAAATTTGTGTCTTTGATAAAAATTTAGTTATAACAAGACAAGTATAAATTATAATTACCTCGGGACAGGATGCATGTACCAAGGCTGCTTTGGCACCTGGCGTGGGATTTGGTTGGTTCGTACAGGATGCTGATAGGGTTTGCGAAAACCAAAGTATGCTCCTAAGAATACCAGCGGTACGGATATTCCGAACCATAATAGCAGCAGTGAAAGCATAGTTCCAAATGGTACAGCTCCACTAGATGATTTACCCCAAATAAAGAAGTTTAGAAGAAAACATGTTGCAAAAACAATTCCAGGAAACAAAGTAGCAGTCTGTAAATAACCAATTAAACATATCCATGCATGATGAAAACTATTATTGAAAGTTCATAAATGGTATTTAATGTATTCCAATTTCTGGAATTCTCAACCGTCTTGCCCTAGCCTAATTGTAGTTTCAAAACAAATTAGATCCGATAAATTCTCTGTAATACAATAATAACCTACCAAGAACGCCTGCTTTTTCCATTCCTTTCCTTTTAATGTTCTGTAAAGTCTAGACGAGTAATATCCTGCAAACGTTCCCATTACCACGTACAAGAAGATCATAGCAGACATCAATGCTCCTCTTGCAGCTGGGGAAAGCATTCCAAGCATAGCGAAAACTATTGAATTAAAATTACAGATAAAATTGCAATGTTACATGTGGTTATGAAATTATTATTCAATCGATTTGAATATAGTTAAGAGTTAATTATGAATTATTCCATACATAGTGTAATTAGTGTCATTCCAAGAATTTGTATTCCACTTCCTATCAGAGCAGCAAACAAGCGGGGATATTTGGGAGGTCTAAAAACGTCTCCATGAACAAGTTTCCATCCAGATTCCTCCAATGCCTCTTCAGCAGAATCATCCATACTATTGTATCGTGCAATGTCACGTCTTAATGTTCGGACAATAATCATCGTAATAATTCCTATAAAATATAAGATATTCACTTTAAACCATCATAGCTTGGCCTGAACAAAAAAAATGGCATTTGACATTCTTTTTAAAAAAAATTAACCTGTTAAAAAGAATACGACTACAAGGGAGTTTATAATCGAAAACCAATGAATATTTACGTCGCTCATCTTTAGATAAACATCCCATCGTGACGCCCATCGTACCTATTGCACAGAAGAGTCAAAAATATTTTGTTTTACCCTTGTATAGTGAGATGTTCATTTTTGCTACACGTAAAGGCAAGAACAAAGTAATTATAATTGTCAAAAGTAACTTTAAAATTCATACATTAGACTCCTTCCACTTGACAGTATATGTAAAATAGACTTCATTATCCTCATTAGCCTTAATTTCTTGAAAGGCTTCTTGTGGCTCACCCTGAGGAGTACAACTACCTTGTTTCAAATTGAGCTTGTTTCTATGAACGCTACTAGGCTGTATTTCACATCCAACAACACGATAAGTTTTGCTGGCGACAAAAAACAAGATGCCATTAGTTGAAAGCATTAATTAGTTAAGAAGGAATGACAACATTTACAAAGCATGCATAGTTTTTATCAGTTTATCAATCATTTAATTAACATACTCATCTTCTGTGTGGTACAAGATGTTGAAGTCCAAGTGATTGTTGAGATATGCACGCTCTGCGTCTGGTGACATAAAGCCAAGGCGATAGCCAACCTCAAATTGTTGTTGTCCGTTTCCATCATCCGTGCCAAGTTTTGTGACGCAAGGTAAATTGTCCACAATCCTATAACATGTAGAAATAACATAAATCACAGGTCATCACATCATAAGCAAGTGTTAGATAGACGAACGGTAAGTTAATTATGTCATCAACCTTAGTGACAACAACTTTGACAATTTTTAGTTAGAATACCAGACACCTATACAAAAAGTGTCGTTTGGGGCATTGTGATATTCTAATTATTAGCCAGTGACATGGCATATGGCAGATGTTAACTGACAAAAAATACTAATCTAAATTTTTTATGCTAATTAACGTGAGAGTGTTCTGAACAGTGCACCCATTTCCAAATCAAAAAGTGCATAGTGCATTTCGAAGTTCATGAAAGTTCGCTTTAACACAAAACAAAATTCCAAGTTGTTTTCTTAACAAACAGTTTGATATTTGTTTGAAATGCAATATGGCAATATCATCATCAAAAAAGACTTATATATAACGCAACGCCTGTATAATAGTAAGTGACCCCATGATTGTATGAGAAAGTGATCCCATGAAACTTTTTCACTTTTTAAAAAAATTTATAAACAAATTTAGTAGAAATTTCCACCTTAAAATTACACATCGTCACTTTACTTTTATTGATAAATTTCGTGGCATAACATCGTTTTATGTGAAAAATCGACTAATAAAATTATTTTTAACGGCTTATTAAATTGTTATAATTACACTTTCAGAGCTTTCTTGGCCTTAGCGGGCCTTCCTAGCTTACGCTTTTCACGAATTGGTGTTGTTTTAGCCTCCGGAATGACAGAAAAAAGTTTTCTATTTATTGCAATACCCAACACATGGCTACACAAATATTTTTTTAATAACCGGAACAGGTGCAGGACGAATCCGTCCAGGCGAATTGTATGTTTATCGACTGACGTGCATTCGGTTTGAATCGTGAGCGTCAACAATGGGGTTTTAAAACAAATGTTTATTATAAACTAAAATTAACACCTTAATCTAGTAACACCTTCCCGAGCGTTCGGAATGATCGCTTTTGCTAGCTTTAATGTCAGGTAGCCTGATAGTTTCCTAGACATACAAAGGAAATTCCAGTTAGGTACACAGCCCGTGACATGATTTCAAACGATTGTATTTAGGCTCAAATGTTTAACTTTTTATCTTGGCTAGTTAGCTCGTATGACTTGCATACGCGACTACTTTGTAGCGTTATAACTTAGCGAGGTGTTAGATACTACTTATCTACAACCTAACTGTATGCTTAATCATTGATAAGCTAGGATCGATTATGACTAATAACGACTATATTAACATAAGATCAATAAGATAGGACAAGAGAACAATCTTGCGGACAGAGCTCTAGCGTAACAACTTAACTTGACCGAATACATTCTTTGACAACTGCACCCAAGACTAAGCATACCTTCACATTATCAAATATTACCACGTCGAATAATACCCCAGCACATACGTCTCAGTGTCTAGGTCCCTCAGCTAAGAGGTCCCGGTTGCTTTAATTAAATAAAATATTTTTTCTTCATCGACTCGGCCTGATAGTGTGTACTACTAACTTTTTAAAAGGTTAATTAAATAATTTAATGACATTAAAAATTCTGTGCTGCTCATTCACTTATGAATTTGAGAGTAGCATTAATGCGCAGGCAGATGTTTATGGCAATAATGAGTACCCAGTTACATGTTGCAAGTGCTATTTTTTGCTTCATGTATATTACTCAAAATTAAGTACATCTTTATGTTAAAATGTAGTCATTAGCATAAAATATATTTGATTCAATGTTTCTCTTAAAAAGTGTAATTTTCATTTCTTTGTGTGATGAAAATCCTGAGTAAGGTACAATTGTTTCATGGCATCACTTTTATATACCGTCATGGGGTCACTTCATATTATAGAAGTGTGCGATTAAATGTAAGCCATCAAAAAAGTATCTTTTAACTTCAACAACGAAAGGGTTGTTTACAAAACAACTTATTAAAGACAAAAAATCTTAAATCAACCTTACAAAACCTCTTCAGTTAAGCTAACAATTATCAATATTTCCAACAAACAATACAATAACAACGCTACAACCTACAACGATTGTATAATTTAGTAAAAGTATCATGATGATACTATCATCATTATGAGCTCATTCATTCATTTGATCCATACATACATATAAATTTTAGAAGGCATTTACTAAAAGTGATTTTGTGATGTGTGATGTTCATCTACCTACACAAACAACCACCATTTTAAACCCACTCCGGTTCGATCGAACTAATGACTTCTCTCACAGACCTTATCTTGCAAATAGTCATTAGTTTGTATTTGTGAGCCAAGCATGCAGAATAGTAAGTAATAATGCGAAATGTCATATCTAACCTCGATCAAAACAAAAGCCTTTAAATAAATCGAAATGAAAAAAATGAACGCCCTATGCCTAAGTCGTGAAGGCACAATACATTCATTTACTCCACCACCGCCGGCGTCCACCACATGTCAACTTCAATAAATTACTCAAAATCTTAGCAACTTCATGAGAAAGCATGACTATAACTTATTGCCTATAACATAATATATGTACTATACGTAACAGAAACTGGTTTTTTAGTAGGTTAATAACGTTGCATTCAGATATAAAGTTCTTCTGAATTCCATGCGCTTTGCTCTAGCGATAAGCCAATAAGTGAGCCAGCCAGACCAGGTGAATATATATAATATTAATTGATAATATTGGCAGGTATTTTCATAGTATATAAATGACGAATGACACATGAAGGAGTGCGCACTTTAGGCTTACTCCCTGAACTACTACATATTACATATTATTCTCATTGTCAAAGTATAAACAAGGCATTTAGTCAACGTGGTCATATCACTCAGCAAACTTTCAGTGAGAGCCCAAAAAGATGAACCGTTTTACTTTGAGGAATGGTACAGCGCGACGGTGTTAACTAGTCAAGATCACCTCTGCAAATAGTTTGAATGCCTGCTGGGCACCAGACTATTTAGCTTGAATCAAGCAATGAATCTGACCTAATTATACGAAGAAAAGATGGATACGCTAAAAACAATCAACCAAACCCCCTTCTCTCTGAAGAGCACATTGATCAATGACCACCTGACCACATGCCAAGCGCAGTTAGTCATGTGGAGAACAGACAAGCCAATTTGTTAAACGTACTTTGTACACTGTGACCACTTGTCAATAATCAAGGAACATGACGGACAAACATGAATGCTCTATGTACCTACGTTATGTCATCACACAACGGACCTCTACGACAAAAAAAAATGTATTGCATTTCATTGCAGATAACATTGCTAGCAAGAATATTTATGAGTAAATGCTAATAGAACATCACTTGAGTGGAGTGGTTACAAAACTCTGAGATGGAAGAATCTTTCTTCTTATTGACTACAACTAAATCTGCAGCTTCTAATAACCAATAAATCTGTGGTGTCACTGACGAAACAAGATACGCTATTAATAAATATGAAGGGCTGGCTAAGCGTCGCTGCCTTATATTATAAATCGAATGCACTGGTTGAATGCAAATGCAAAATCATGCGCGCTACCTGCGTTTATCTCCTTCTTTCATTCAACTTACGAATCGTTACTAACGATTCGTTAGCCATTCAAATTAAGGCAGCCATGAAAGACACTAAATTAGCTTCATTGTTCAAATGTAAACGAAAACTTCTTTTAATAATAATTTAAACTTACATGTGAACATAGTACTGATGACTGATGTGGGAATAGGCTGCAGATGAGAATGGAGGTTTCCAGTGAAGTGGTACTCCCATACTATGACAAGCAAGTGTGCATGCTCGATCCTCCCCAAGTGAGAATTCATATGGAGTGGTGACGATTCTATCCCCTCTCAACACTTCCCCAAGATTTTCAGACTTGTATACCAACTTTGACGCGGTGGGTTTACAAAACGGCAAACTATAATAGCTATACGGAAGTTGAGTGATTGTGGACGTCATTTTAACGGCTTTGACAACTATTGGATCCCCTCTCTTAAATTCTACGGGGGCAACACCGGGTACATAAAACGCCCTACATGAGTCTAACATTATGTACAGTAATACTGTAATTATTACCACTGATAAGTTTACTCCGGGTGCCATTTTAAACTATATTTTATTTAACCAATACTTTCAATCAGATCATACGTTGCAGGTGAGGTCTTTACAACCGCTGCAGTTACAGAGGTGTTAGAAATAGAATCACAATCACAAAAATTTTCACGAATAGCACTAGTCGCAATAATTCCACATCATTGACGAAGAGAACAGTTGAGTGCTCAAGTGCTAAAGATGTGCTTCTTATCCGTTACAAACTTTAAAACCACATGAATCTTACTAAATGGGAAATTTCCTTCCAGAAATTATTACTTCCAGTAGTGTTCCAATAATCTTGATTTATTGCAACAGCAAAGCGAAAAGTGATCAGATGAAGTACCGAAGGAATCAGTTTTGAACCCAAGCTGCTTACCTGCAAGTGAAAAGGTTTTCAAAATGAAATGAAAATAAGTTTCCAGTTTTTTACTTTATGTTAAGAATTTTAAAAATGTGTACAAGTGGTAAGCCTTTCTTGAAATCATTAAATGTTAAAGTGAATTTCATCATGAATCAAGTCAACGCTACTTACCGACCACAATAAATAGATTGTGTACGTCAAGCTGGTGGCTGGTTGAAAGCTATTAAAATTTTATTTAACATTCGACGCTTCGACAACTAAAGGTTCGCGTTAAAGTGCTTTTGTGAAACTGAACTGACTGCAGAAACCGGCTTTTAAATTAGCTCTCACGGTTGAATTCAGCCCGTATTTCTAAAAACTTCCGGTACAACTCCATATAAGGACGGTTGCGGTTGACAGTAAGTTAAACTATCCTTTTACACTTTTTCAGAAAGGTAGTGAGGTAGTCAATTTTAACTATTTACTTTGACACGTCACGTCACACACTTTAATATTACTGTGCGGGTGTGTACTGTATTTTTTTTATTTGTTGACAGAATTTATGGGTGTCATTCAGTCATAATTAAATGCACCTAAATAGCTGGTCATGTCTGATACTGATTCACCAATTATGACCTAAAATACATAAGATTTGATACATATAGAGTATTGTCAGTAATACGGAAATTTTAAATTTAAAATATCAGTTTGAAGCTGATGCTTGTTTACTGGTACTGCTGGCTGTTGACTGTCAAATTCAATCTGAAATATTCGCAAAACCTTCCGTACCATCTGGTTTGTATTGTGAATCATGAGATAAACCAAAATCCATGGTCCACCTAATCTGCGTATGTAGCAGACAGCTGGCGCTTCGGGGAATATGTACACAAAACTTTACTCTGACAGCCCACCCAAATGCATTTTTTCCATATATAATAGAGATGCTCTTATACTTGTCATTTATGGATATCCGATCGGGATATATAAGAGCGGATTAGGATATTATGGAGGATATCCCAAATCTTTTTCATGGTTATCGTTTATCGTTATCGCAAGATCTCATAAAAAATGGTAAACTCATCGTTTTTTCATGGATGAAAATGCAAGACTACAGTTTTATTAATATTTTTTAGAACTGCTCATGCTCATATTCAAGTTTTTAAGCAAATTTGCAAAAAGAAGGCAGTAGTCAAAGGTGGTATTTTAACCACATTCTTTATTTAATCTATCTAGAAAATGTTTGTACAGATGTATCTACGTACAGAGACTGTTAAATATGAATGAAATTACATATTATAAGCAAAATCCATTTATTAAAAACGATTTGTTCAATAAAATGTGGGGTGGGTACACGGGTTTAAAGGGTGTTTAGAACCAATAGCATATTTTAAAAGCAAAGACTGTGCGTATTCAAATTGTAATTGCTTATTCATCGATATGCTTTTGGTTATAGTTAAACTGCACGAGTTTATAAAGGGATGTCGACAGATTTGTACCAACAGATTATACAAATCATATTCCATATAATATTCTTCTTTAACTCCATCCAACCTTCATTCATCCATCGAAATCAGGTTGTGTTATGAGTCTTAATGTGAAATTCATACGCTCATTTATTTTGACAGACAGGTACTGTTATGACTTATGAAAGGGGTACCTTGGTTAGCTTGTTGTTCACAAGATTTTACATAATACATTTTGTGTTCTTTTTTATCAATAATTCACATTTCACATACGTTTTGGCATGTGTAAAGTTGCCGACAGAATTTGCCGTGTTGTACAATGATCTATGAATATTTGATTAGGTTTGATTAATGACGCCTTGACACGTGCCGTAAATCTTGCAAAATTGGCATTTGACCTTTTTATGCAAATACAGTGTAAAATTGTAACTGACATAAAGGGAGAAGGGAGTTTTTCTTGTGTTTAGTATTTATCAGGGTAAACTGAAACTGGAACGTTTCCTAGTCTGTGTCTGTATTTACAGTCTGGATGTGCTATGATTTTGATTTAAAAGAATGAATGTTTAACTAAAATGCGCATATATTCTGTTAAAAATGGTAAACATGTAGTGTATCTCATAATTCACTTATTTTTATTCAAAGTATAAGCAAGGCGAACGTAAAGTTAGAATGGCAGAGTTAAAATATGATTGTGTATTTGAATAATAGGGAATGTTTTGCGGGCTATTAACGTTATTAATCATAATAATAATTAATCAATTTCATTTTAAGTGCATGTAATCATTGTTTAATGATCCAGCCTTTATGTTGATGCAATCATAAACATCCTACTTTTTCAAGTAGGGCCTGTAAAGATATGGGGTTTTGCCTCATTGTTTGTGCGTAATGATTTTCTACTAGAAAAACTGGGGATGGGTAGCGACCACCGAAAAAGAACATTGAGCATGGTCATGTTATGTGACCAATAATGTTACTCTGATTATACCTCAAGTTTCCGCTTCCAAAAGTGTTTCGCTTAGTTATAGAAATCGAAAAAAGTATATAGTATATACAGAGGCTAGTAGACAACAATCAACCTACTAATCCATCATCCTACACGGCAAACACTTACTATTTGCAGACCTAAGCAAGACATCATGAGTCAGACAAATAATTTGATCTTGCTTTTAAAACAATGTTGTAAACGTTGTCTTGTGTGAGTCTTTGATACTGCTGTGATGGTCTTAGTTTATGTCTTTTGGAGGATGGGTGTATGTATGTGTTCACCGCTTAGGACAAATGGTGCATCCTCAAAACGATAGAGATAACGCCAACGCTACTTAATGTAGCATAGAATAGAAGTCTAAAAAAACTAAGTACGCGGTTCCAAATCGCACTCACTAAGCCTCTTCAAACCATTTCATCCGTTTTCACACTTCATTGTGTAAGTATTGTTGTTGTCGTGATTGCAAATTGTATGGTATTCCAGTACATGTTTTATGCATGAACGTACAACAAAGCGAAGGACACACTTAATTTGTATGTACTATTGCCGTTGCATTACAAGTTACATAAAAGTGCAAAATACAGTAGGTTGGTGACGTAAATAAACAATCTTATCTTTGGCACGTCACCCAATCCCTCGTTCCGAACCTGTGTCGACCTTAGTACTACTGCTCTGATAAATTTTGCCGCATCCATAAATTTCGAAAGCTCCATTACATTAAGGTTGACTGGCGGCAGGGCAGCGGTATTAATATTAAACGCGCAGCGTCTAGTGGAACAAAAGCGATATATTTACATATTGTGTAATTTAGACAAAGAGATGCCTACCTAAATATTACTTGTCATCATAATGCGGATGGTGGATATTCAAAACAAACTGATTTAGCATAACTGACACGGTACTTTTGTTCTTGTGTCGTGTGAGGTTTCATGGTGATGGTTGATGTAGCTGAAAGTAAAGCAAATAACAGTAAACCGGATGTAACGAGTAAGAAAAAAGTGTTTGGTTGCACCAACCAAACTTTTTATGTCCTTGGCGTCGTCACTGTTCGTGACGATTTGTCTTTACGTTTATTAAAAGACTTTGACAAGCTCAAGTAGTTTGTGCTAGGTTTTATAGAGAATGGCGTGGAATGAAATGGAGGGGAAAAGAAGCTGACGTTTATTTCACTTTTCTTGTTGCAAAAATTATTTAGTCTGACACGATTTTTTCGTCGCTTACACAAAAAAAATACTACTATCATCGTCAATTTATGCATCACTGCTCTGTACATAAAGCCTCCATATTTCTTATCGGCTACAGATAATATGCTATATTCTATAAGGATTCATCGTCCATAAAAAATTCCCAATATTTAGCACAAAAACGGGAAGCTTCATATAATGACAGGGACCAAGCTTCTTCACACATTTTTTTAGCAAATTTTCACATTGCCCCGAACGTAACAGAGAAGGCAAGAGAAGTACTTTAGCATCACAAGTGTTTTGAAATTTCTCAGAAGTTGTTATGATAAGTATTGAAGATCTGTGCAAAATGGGACACGATGATGTTTGCCTCAGAATGTGTGTGGTGAAAACCCACGTAAACCTGCTGAAGTGACTCTGATTTTAGTTGTGGTTATAGTTTTCTCCAATTTTATGCATAATACATCTTTCATATCGTTGTTTTCCATCCTCACTCAACAACATAACCTCCTTACGATCCGAACACTTTACTTTTAATATAGCAAAATATATATTGTTTACTCCACTTTAAGTTTGAAACATAACACGTTATGGATATATCACTTTCTAATGGTAATGGTAAACCAAGCTAGAGCAGTAGAGTAGTATAGGATGTTTGATGGAAATGTAAGATGAAAATGAAACGTACCTCTTAGAGTTTTAAAACTTTCTTGAGGCTGGTTGGGGAATAGCAAATGTGTCACTATGATATGAAATTCGTGATGGTTTTAGGTGAAGGGGCTGCGCATTGTATTCCAACTATTCCAAGTATAGTCATTATAACTTGCGGTCTTCGTTTCCAAAATTTGGATGTTGAATGAAAGTCGTTGTTGTTCAATTCCTGTTTTGAATCTTCCTTTCTCTGCCATCACCAAACAAGGAAGAAGAAAGTGATGCGGTTAATTCGTTGTCAGCAAAATGCAATTCATCCCTAGTCATAAGAGCATCTCGGTCCAACTCATCTACAGAGAAGCTAAAAAGTTGTTAGTCTTAGCATACCGTATATTTAAGCTTCACGGACCTCATTATTTATCTCATAAGTCTCTCTCTTGTTGCTAATTATTATGAGAGATTAGTCAAGTTCTAAACTGTGACATGTTCTTAATGCCCTTTCACAACGTTAGGTAGGCAATTCTGTCTGAATGCTCGCAGTCCAGATGGGATGGAAAAGCAGAAGGCAGCCACTCTTTTTCGAGGAAAGTGTGTGACATTAGCAATGATTTTGCTTTACTTGACAAGTTTATTTTCTTAAGACCAAGAACGATAAACATGTTAAATATTGTGTAAGTATTTATTTGTGTACTATCAGTACAAAAAGGCAAACAATAACCTTGAGATTCCAGTCCAGCTAAATGAGTATTTTCTTTAAGTTATGTTTACACTTTTGCGTACTTTCGATTGAACACAAGTTTGGAAATGCACTATCGTAATTTAGTTTTTATGTTGAAGTGAGTGAGTAAGTAAAGCAAATCTTGAGAATTTAGGTAATTTAAGAAAGCTATTGACATAGAGGTATGCTAATATACTACAAAAGACAAGTTATACAACAACAAAATTACACATTAATTAGCATCATTAATTAGCTAAATCTTAGGTGTCGTATTAATACAGTGGCATATAGAACAAAATGTGGATAAATACAGGTGCATTAGTAAGATAATATGGAAAGTGTGTATATAATATATAGTCAACTATAACGTATACGACTGTGGCTAATAATAGCGTGCAAATACTGTACATCACTTGAATGTGTTAGCTAATCCATATTGGGATAGTCATATAACAAATTCCTTTTTTGTAATCAGTCAAACACATGTTTTTTTCGTGCGTCGCTTCATTTTGTATGTATTGATTGATTGATTGATTGTTTTTATTCAAGTGTCTTACTATTTCAATACACAATTAAGCAATTGATCTCCCAACAGTGACACCATATAATATAAATCATCGACTAACTAAAACTTGTATAACTATGTATGTATAAGTAATTTAAGTTTGAACTATCAATAGTCATTGTCATTGTTCTTACCAACTATGTCGTGTAGTTTTATCAATACACGATCTTACTAGGTGATCGCGATCGTGTGAGAGATGGGTCGATCCCGATATTAATAGTTTGAAGGTCAATGGTGGTAATTTGTTTCACACATTAGACAAACGTGGTGGATTCACTTCTTGTGAGGATTGAATACAGATAGAATAGAGCTAACGTAACCAACACATGAAGTAAGGTTAATGCTCTAACTCTAACAAAGAAAAATTCATAAAGATTTCTTTGTTAGACAGAGGAATAGTACAATGAGGCCTTGTTATCCACTTTGAACTTCGTCCAATTTGAACACAACTTCAGGAGTGACTTTTACAAAGTTTGAAACGAACGGTTTGTGTGTAGCTACGTCTCATTTTCATTCAGATTCGTATGCCCTTTTGAACAAGATCATTTTTCTTTGTCTCTCGTCTGGTCATGAGAATGAAAGCATCTGTCCTTCGTTTAATGTCAGAAAGTCATTTCGTTAGTCATTCCCGTGAGGAAGTCCCTCTGCTTGTATGAACAACTTATTCTTATGCCCTGGGTTGACATGAAAGATCCGATCCAATAAATCTTGGATCACACGCCAACATGCTTCTCGTTCTAGCCAACAGCTATGAGTCTTGAATTTGACTGTCCCTTTTCTGTCAGAAGTAAGACTGGTGACATTCTACGCTCCATGTGCACATCATTAGTCAAAAAATAATCATGTAGAAAAGTGATGATATTATTATTATTATTATTATTTCTTTATTAGACAGACCAGATTACAAAGTTTGTAACAGATCCAGGTTTATCTATCCTATGCTTCACTAAGAATGTAGGACTAAACTAAATTATGAGTAAATACTCTAAAATCTGCTTCAGAGTTAAAAAGTAATTGAGCCCATACTCTGGCTATTGTACATAAGTTCTCTCCACAGAAATTAATCTTAAAAATACTACATACTATGACATTTTCGGAATTGGAAAGTCGCTGAAGCATTGAATATGCGGCACCTCTCAAGATACCCTTTAAGTTTGCCATTCTACGTTTGACAAATTCCTCGGACATACTACGTATACCTTTCATTTGAAATAGCTTACGTAGTACAGTGTTATACGCTACAAATATCGGATCTCGCTTACCAATCGATTGATGCCATGTGCTACAACAGTAAATTTGGGATGCATAGGCATTAAACAATTTAATTTTTACTTCATTTGAACATTTGAGGAAACACGAGCTTAACATATTTGCTTTTGCGTAAAGCTCCCCCTTACGCTTACATATCTCCTCCTTGTCACATAGCAAGTATGACTTCTTTACTACTTTACACCCAATAGTATACCCAAGGTATTTAACATTATCACAATGATACAGAGAACAGCAATTAAACATTAAAGATATTTCCTGTCTAAAGGAATATAGGAAACTCGGAGTAAAGCATTGCAGTTGTGTTTTTGACTCATTAAATAAAATGTTATGAATACCTGCATATTCTAGACATTGATTGAGAAGTATTTTGAGACCAAAAGTAGTATTAGATATAAGACAGATGTCATCAGCATACATAATATGATTAATCCTTACTGATAATTTTGCACCAACATTAAGATTATTTAAGTCTTGGCTTAACTTATCCATATAGAGAGCAAATAAGTACCCAGAGAGTACTCCACCTTGTCTTACGCTTTGTCTAACAGGAAAGGATGCAGAATAAACGTTTCCCCATTTTACATTAAATCTCTGTGTATCCATCCAATTAATAATTAGATTAACTATATATGAAGGCACTTTCCTCTCTATTAATTTTTCAATTAGTATGGTATGATTTACTCGATCAAACGCCTTTGTTGCGTCAAGGTACGCTACATAAACAGGAGTATTTCTATTACTGTAATAATCGATTACTCCTTTCAGAGTCAGTACAGCCGTTTCACACCCAGTCTTTTCTTTGAAGCCAAATTGATTATCGCTTGTCCGAATGAGGGGCTTAATACGATGCAATATAATAGTTTCCAGTAGCTTGGACAAGCTAGTGGCTAGAGCTATTGGGCGATAATTACTTATTTTCGTGGGATCTAAACTTTTCTTTTTTATTATTGGGTTAATCTGTACTTTGGTAAGTTCTGTTGGCAGTGTTGACTCTTCAATTATTCGATTAAATAAATCAGAAATAGCCTCATAGACTAGTGGATGAGCGTTTACTAAATTTTCAGCACAAACTTTATCAGGTCCCATACTTTTACCCCTTTTCAGTTTCTTACAACATTCATACACCTCCTGTTTTGAAATCTCTATCCTATCCTTATCAGGTTTAATTAGGCATTTCAGATTACGATCTGATTTGAACATATTAGAATAATATTCACACCAAAGGGTAGCTATTTCTTCCTCACCGTTACAACCTTCAATTGCATTAACCACTGTCGTTGTCCCTGACTTTTTACATGAATTAACAAGAGACCAAAATTTTTGGTCTGATTTTTGCATATACGTTTCAGCAATCCTTCCTGCTTTAATTACTTCTCTTTGTCGCTGACATTTTCTTAATTGAAGCTTGAAACGGCGTTTCTTGACTAGCATCTCATCTCTAACATATGTAGACGATGGGTGTAACTCAGACAAATAATATGCATCCCTGTAATCTTCATAGAATTGCTTAACCAACTCATTCCAACCCGGAACTTTCTTTCTTTTACATAACCTAGTATATTTAGTTACTGCTGCTACCTCTGCATTTTTAAGACTAGAAATAATTGTATCATATAGGTAGTTAATGTCAATATTCCTATTTGTTTCATTGAATATCCTAGAGAAGTTACGTTCAGTTTCAAAATAGTAGCATTGTAACAATTTATCGTTTGCGTATTCCCATCGGATGTGACTAGATTGCAAGCAGCGACTTTCCTCACATGAATTATTACCTTTATTCTTAATATCTAACCTAAATGTAACAATACCGTGATCACTCGGGGTTGAGTGATGTATTCCCATATCCATTATAGTATCTACAATGTTTTTAGTTGACATGACATGATCTATCCAGCTTCTGCTCCGTCCAGTATCGCTTTCGAAAGTATAGGTACTTGGCTCCATTTTTAGTAGGTCCACAAATATTAGGTCACATTCTTCTGCAATGTTTCTGAGCTCGTGAAATTGGCTATGTTTTTTAGCATCACAGTTGAAATCCCCAGCAATCACGAATTTTGATGATGCATCCCCATAAACAGCTGCTAATTTTCCAAAGTAGTTACTTTGCTCATGCTTCTTGTCCGCAGTCGGAAGGTAACAATTGACAATTTGAAGCTCATCATGGTTATGTAAGGTCAGTGAAGCTATACGTGAGTCGATTTTTTCATAGCTTACTCCAGATGTAAGTTCCTTCTTCCAGATCATTGCTAAACCTCCATAGGGCCGACCCTGTAGATTTTCCTTGTCATTCATGGATGAGTAGGAAACGCCGTCATATTTTTCATTAATTTTTTGTATAATAAAGTCTTCACATTCACGTAACCAAGTTTCTTGCATTAAAAGTATGTCTATATCATTTTGTTGAATAAATATTGATATGAAATCCAATTTCGATTTTATTCCCCTGCAATTCCAAGTGGCAACACGAAGTCCATCTGATTTAACATCCATCCTGTTCGTTGTCAGAGTTTGAAGCTTCTGCTGAATTTGATTCAGCTGTGCTGCGATTACAATTTAAGTCAGCAGTTGTAGGAACTGTCATCTTAACACCTGAGTACTTGGCATCCGAAACAGGGGTTCTACCTTCGCGAGGAAGGATCCATCGCTTAATTAGACTTCCCTCCGGCCATAATTTGGGATCAAGAAATTCTTCATAATCACGATCCCCTTTCAGAATTGTAAGGTGAAATGAGGAGTATGTTTGCTTAGGAAACCGTTGAGGAATGCGTTCAATCTCTTGTACATCAAGTTTAACATAATCAGCCCATTCTTTGATGTCGTCTTCATTGGTGTCAAAATGTAAACGAGAAACAAAAACATGAGCACGCTTTGGAGCACTATTCTTCACAATTTTCAGATGATCATTTCCATCTGCCTTGTTTTTCCCAATAACCGACTTTGACTTAGGTTTCTTCTTTTCCTGTTTCCATCCTGAAGTTTCCTCGGTCATATAGCAGGGTTGTTTGACTCCATTCATGCCATGATTTGTTGATAATCCAGTAACAACATTCGAATAGGTTCGTGGTTGTGGAGGGTCTACAGCTGTAAGCTTCTCATCCATCATGTCAGCAAAACGTAGAGTTGTTTCTTGTAGTTTTTCCAAACTTTGGAAACGTTCCTCAAGACTTGCTAGTTTTATAGCCAGTACACAAGTTTCAATTTCCGAAATTTCTCTGGGAGGAAGTCGGTCCAGGTTTGTTGAGGCGAACACAACATCGCACTGCTTAGCATCCAATCCGTATATGACATGGCAAATTGCAGATACTTCATGATATTTCACAGCATGTTCTGGGAGGCTCCTGTTTGCAGGAACTAAGCGAATCGGTCTTCCAGATTGAGAGCACAGTTTAGCAGAGTTGGTATTTATCAAATTTCTCGATTCAACGATCTCCTCATACGTAAAGAACTCCGACGCAATCGTTGCAATTTTCGTCGTATCAGCACCTTTATGTTTAGTGCAAAAATTAATGTAAGTGAGCATATCACTCAGAATAACGATGTTTGAACCAGCTGATGCTGGTGCATCGCTATCAGGCGCTCCCATTTTCACTATTTTTTAGTAATTAATTGACCAAATGTACATATTTAACACAACAAAATCAAATATATTGATAAGCGCAAGGATGCACAAAGCAACAAGCCCGTAATATATGTACATGTCTATGTAAGTGGAAAATATGTGTGTATACTGTTAAACTTTCATTGGAAGACATTTTGCTGCGCCACCATCAATAAAATATCATCATTCCAATTCGAAAAATCAGATAGTCCTTAAATTTTATCTTTATCATAACATTTTCTTTCACGCAACTTACAACAACTTGAATCTCATCTTCAGTATTGCAAATTCAATCAGGGTTATGCTGATCTGAAATTAATTTTCAGTAATTCGTTTCAAATTTGAAGTTGAGGGAAATCCGACACAGTACAACCTCCTCTGGCACGTATGGACATACCAACGGAAATTGACATTTTGACTGATAGGTTACGAATTTAATGCATGATTGAATAATTTAGTATTTGTAAAGGTTGTATTATGAATCCTTGGTTAAAAATAGGATAGAATTTCCTAGAACGTAGGAAATTGTATTTGTAATAGTAACAAGCTGTCGTGATGATGTGGGTAAATCAATTTTGTTCCTACGAAGGGAAACATCATTTAAAATCTATTAAAAAGTATTTACGCCATCAAAATCCAAGCATGCATCTTTAAGCAAATATTCAATTTCCCTTTCAACGTCTGACGTCCCCTTTGGGGAAGTATCAAGTAATGTATCAGTGAATGGTGAACGGAGCGCACGGTTTGATCATTGAAGTGTAAAATACTGACTGCGTATCATCATATAGTGACCATGGCCAGAATTTTCATACAAAACATACAAACATTTTCGTCCTGCAATTCCGGTTAAGTGGGATATTATAATTCACTCACTAGTAAAACGGTTATGTGAAAAAATACATACGTCACCAAACACAGTTACGGGTTAAGTAACTACACAAATCTATGTGCGCTGGGAGGCTTTCAGAGAAATCAATTATTGCTTTTTGACCGGCATTGATTTTGAGGGTAAAATGAAAAATCTCAAGTGAAAGCTACATACAGCCTAAATATATTATTTCTATAAGGTTAGGTTTCTACTGTTAGTATCAAGGTTTTGTTTGTCAATTGGCAATGTTGAATCTTGTTTTCGAGAAAAAAAATTGTGTGGGATTCTCATTTGAACTTCATAAAAGTAATTTCCTTTGTTAATGACGAGAAAGTTTTTCGAAGGATTGCATTGAATTTGTTGCTCAGGTTTCTTGTTGTTTTTACCATCGCAGTGAAAATTCTAGGCTGAGGTATTGGCTGCAGAGAAGATTTATATGTATCTCAAATCGGCCTTTTCCTGTGCGATTTATATAGTACGTACATAATTTCTGGGTCATTGGAATCAGCTTGAAAGGTTACCTTACTTGTACCAACTCATATTTAACAACACGGTCACAAAAGAAAACGCACTAAAATTAATGATAATAGTGGAAAGACAATAGTTTAGTATCTATATCCTGCAGGGCTAATGATTAAATTGATGTGAAAGTTTGCCAAGTCTTCTCAATTTGACATCTGGCATTTGTTGAACTTGCGACACTGAAACCTGATATTGACATAATATTTGTTTTTCAGCATAAAAATTGTCTTGTGGGTTGAGAAATAATAGAGATCGAAATGGTAAAGAAAACAGTCCAACGTATTTACAATTGTGAAATATAAAATCATGGAGAAAACTGCTGAAAGCTGAAATCTGCTTTGCTCTTCCTCTCAATTTGTTTTTCAGTAAGACTACACGCGTCGAGCGTGTGGGAAATTCCATGAACTATATTACCTTACACAAACATGTGCTCCAGCTAATGAGAAAAATTGTCAAAAACAAGGAAAACTGGTAAAAACCAATTATTTAAGATTATTCCGATTGAACTCCATGGGTTTGGTACCACCCTGACGTTTACCTAATAGTTTGGGATTTTGGTTATGCTAAGTTTAGTGTGTGGGTGAACTATTTCAACATACCTGGATTGAATGATAAATTCAAGAACAAGATGCTGACCACGTGTGCTAATTGGCTAACTTTGAACTGATATTTTGACTTTAAAAAAGTAATGACATAGTTCTAATAACTGAATTCTGGGTAGACTGGTAGACATACTTGGGTACTTGTTTCTTAGAAGAATATGCATGTTCGTACATCGTGTTTATACATACCAACTTTACTAGAATCATAAACGTAGCTCATTGCATCTTTGGCTGAAACGCATGCTATAAGAAATGTTTGTAGTTAACAGAATCAAAGTGATCAAACAGATATTCTAAAATTAACTGTTCCAATAAAAATTATAAATCCAAGTTGTAATTCCGTGCAGCAGCGAATAGAGTTATTGATGTTAGTAACACTGCCTCTCAAATGAAATCTTAATCACAGCATTGCAAATCGCAATTTTGTTTATACAAAATCAGGAAATGGGCTAATCACTACTAAATTAAAACCTATTTTATAGCTATTTCCACGCGTATAAATAAACTGTGTATAATTTGTTGAACCTACGACCACCGGCTACGCATTATATGGCATTACCAGCTTTTACGCTATGGAGTTTAAGAAGCGGCTCACGGCTCCTTTTATGGTAGTTCTAGCTTCTATCAAAAGCATCTTCTGCCTACACAAATGATTCGAAGATTTTTTCATGCAAGTTTACTGTTCCATATACTGATACTGATATACTTTTTTCATCTTCTTATTGTTAGTCTGAGCCACATGATTTAATTATTATTGCGTATGGATTAGTCACAGTGAGAGTATACCTCATCGTTTGTAGTATCCTTTACGCCTGGTTACGCTTCGGCTATCTTGACTTTGTAGTTATTTTCATGAATTGTTGCATACATCAATTACTAGTCTCCAAGATAAGTTTCGTTGAAGATCACGGAGGAGTTTTGGAGTCTGCATGGTATATGTGCATGGTCTTGTGCATACTGCATATATAGACGTGTGTAAAAATGGCTTTCCTATAAATCCTCCATCTTAATATTGCAAGAATACTGTACATCAAGTGGGTTTGTAGTTTGTGGGTCTGTAATGTAGTAGGAACACTGGGAAAATAATAATCTCTCTCTACTTTACAAAAAAAATGATAATCGCAGGAAACATGTTCATTTATGCATCATATTTATTGACGTCATTCCACAGTTAGATTTCGATCGTATACAGTAATGCTAAGACAAAGTTAAGAGTTTCTAGATTTATGGAAGTAAAGTATCTGTCGTAAATCTTCCATTGGTTGTTTCCAAACGAATCTCATTCTTTGTGCAATATATTAAATTTCTCATTCAACGCATTGAGAACAGGTGCGATACTTTTTCTAACCAAACTGCAAAAAAGTTGATCTTATACGAACGAACGATGCAGGGAATGAATGCTTGAAATAACTAAAAAAAGTAACTTTTTGCAAACGAGCAACAGTCTACAAAGTCACTCTCTAGCGACACACTTACCAAATATTGAGTGCATAAAAAGTCATAAAACACATTGCACTTGAGGCACTTGTATGCATGGAATAATTTGTGTAATGGAAACAGGTAATGGTTGCGTTAGGCTTAGAAGCACTCACCTTTTGGCTGGATTGTATTAGCAATTCTAGAAGTTCTTACGCATACCTACCACACGCTTCCTTCCTCAATCCCTCCTCCATGAAAGACTCTCATTTCTTTCCAGACTTCATTTATTTTCTTCCTTTTGTTAAAAAAGAGTATTATCACTGAGCAGAGACCAGCGTCAGCACCAGAAGCATGAGTAGCGTTTGTGTGAGAGTAGTACAAGTACAATTCTTCTCTCGACGTGGTTGCTTGTTATACCCTCTTTCCATTGCATTGCAGAAAAAGTCTGGGTTTTGATTCTGCTCTGGCTCAAAAGGCAACAGAACTTTGTTCCAGGACAACTGTTCCTCGATGATCCTCTCATTCTGTCTCTTAGCTTTAGCTTCAGCGTAACGTAAAAAACTAGCTAGTTCATGGAAGGTGTATTCCCAGTCGTGCTTCACTCACCAAGACTCAAAGCAGCAAGAGCAAGCTGAAGTCGTATTATCTAGGAATGTTGTTCAATAGGAGTTCTTCACTTGCTCAGATATCTTGCGGAGGAATCACACTGTCAGCAACAAAACAAGAACTTGAAATTAAAAGCCTATTCCTCAGTAGATCCCAATTACTCACGTAGTGTGTTTACTAGATCAGAAAAACTCTTCAAAAAATAAGTTTTCCTTTACATTTTTTTCTGCTACATTCGCATATACTTCTTCTCTTCTGACCAGACGGTCTCATCTCATCATTTTCATCTGGATTCACGCTTCTTTTTTTTTTTGAAGACCCTACATCGCAGTCAGCTTTTGTGTATGACTGACAGACAGAAATACCTACATTAGTTCTTGCAACGTTGCAGTTTGTTGGAAAAATGGTGTATTTTGCACCGGAGCTAGGGTTGTATTGCTGAACACAAACAATTTCCAAAGTGGTAATAGACAGATACATAGTCAATAATAGTGTACACTCGTACAAACTGTTTATTTTCTAGGAAATCGTAATGACATTTATGTCTAGTGGTAAGAGGATAGACAAAACTCATGAGAGATGTGATTTAAGAAAGAACAATTTGTTTTATTGGTTCTCTGAGGACATATATTCTCCGTCAGTTTGGCCAGCTCAGATCTATTGGCTGGCTTCTTCAAATCTTTAATCCTCGTTCTGAAATAAAGTATTAGTTTGGTTCGTCACATAAAAAAACTGACATAAGATCAAATCTGTTTTGGTCAAGCAATCCCTTCACTGTCAACTTTTTGACTGCCAACATAAGACCCCCTAATGCGAATTTGTGGTAAGTATTGTTTATTTGCTTGCTTGTGATTTTTATAATAGGAAAGAAAGCTTTAAGTAATCACTTATACAATGTGTACCATATACCACTGTTTTGCAATTGTAAAAAAAACAGTAAGCTTTCCAAGTTACGTGAAAACGTTGAATGTAATTTAAGAATAATTGCACAAACTTACCTTTAAAATACCTTAGAATAAATTTATGATCGAAATGTTTTTAGTATTTTAGCCATAAAAGTTAAATCTGACCTGAAATGGGGCATTGTGAGATTAGTACTATTGCATTGGACTCTGCCGTGTGAAAGCAATTGCTTCATAAAATCATTTATTTGTAGTTCACACGTGACACTACGATTTACTACGGACCTTGTACTTGTACCCTAGTCTGGCGATCCGTATTTTATTTTGGCAATTGTTTATATAACATTTTACACCCATATTTCACGTTGATTCCAAGTATTTTGGTACGTGTAAATAAATAGCACGATAAGTACTTCCACAGTAGTAAGTTGGGTGGAGGAAATATAAATCATCTTCAAAATCACAGAAATATCTAAACATGTCTTATACAGTCTAGACCAAACAGATATGGCATTTTTGGTAGCATATAAATAGCCACCATAAATTGAAGACCTGCTGATGTTGTACATGTTAGGAAATGTTTTATACATTCATATAATTCTGACAGTGGACTGCTATTTCAATCTTACACAGAAGGAGGTAGTTCTCTTTCATTCTTGTTTCCCCTAATTACTTTGTCTTTTTTCGAATACAGGAAGTGAATGGTTATGACGTGCAATGTGTTTTGTAGGATTATTCTGGGTGGTACAATGGCATGTCTAAATGGTGTTCGGAGAAGCTTCATGTGCGTAAATCATTATTTTCATCACTTTTCACCACGGTATATCATCTTCAAAACAAATCATTTCAGGGTGTTTACCGTAAGTAGAGTTTTTGAAATCTAAAACCACGAAGTGCATGTTGTTGTCTTTTGAGTATTGGAAAACTGATATTCTTGTTGGAGTACCGGAACAGAAACTCATTAGTTGATAAGGGAATTGACACTGCAATTTGATATAGACCATGTTGTTTTAGCACATTTCATCACCATCGCTTGCCTAAGTCGTGTAGGTCCCACGAACGTGCAGATTTTCGTTCCAGTGAAGTGTAAGACTAACAAGGTTTGAAGTTTTATACAGGTAGATTTTGTGGAAAGTGAGAAGCTTGGGACTGCGTGGTGATTTTCACTGCGGTATCACCGTGCAGAACGTTACCATTTCATTCATTAACTGATTAACTATTATTTCGTCATTGATAACAGTTTTGATGAACTCCTACACAAATTACACACACAGTAGAGCCATTTGTTAGTATTGGCCCATCAAGATCTTCCTAGTTTAAATGAACAATAATAATTTATAAACATACATGCTTCTTAAGCCTAAAAAGTATTACGCACCAACCAATATATTTGTGGAGCATAATTTGTCATTCATTTTCGTATTTAGAAAATCAACGTCAACAACTGATACAGAAATAGATTCTGGAGTTCCAATCGGATCTATTGTGGGTTCGCTCTAGCAACATTCAAATCATTGTCCTTGTAGTTATTAGCTCTTACTTCCATCTCTGATTTAGAATGGGCTTAGAATGATATACCATACATTATAATCTATATTACGTTTATGAAGAGAGCATATCATAATATTCATTCATATATATTGTATGAATATATATGAAGTAAAGATAGACGCGCACATCTTTTAAGCGGATCATGGCAAGAGAGGATTAACAATATTAATTAGCTGATGGTTCTTTTAAATGTTTTCTTTACGATCACTTGAGCATTAATTTTTATCATGTTAGCAATACCTGAAAATTTAGTATTCATCCTTTCAACTACTTTAGAAGCCTTTGCCTTTCAATACTAAAATGCACTAAGACTACTATTAGATGCGTAAAAACACGCTCGTCACATTGCAGATCCCATTCTTCGACAAGTCTGTGCGGTTTACGTAGAAAGTCAAATTTGTCAGTAGAGGCATAGGAAAACTACGAAGCAGAGTCTAGTCTTGTGGAGTCAAGACGAGCTTGGAAAATCGTTTTCTTTTTGCTAGCTTGCATGAACATTTATCATGAAAATGTATGTTTTTGTGGATAATTGTGTCTAATAGTGCAGGTAATAAAAATGAGTATGATATCTCGTAAAATACAGTTGAGAGTCTAGACGTCCACATTAGCAATAAAAAGGTTGAAATTGGATTTTTGGAGTACTTCGGTACCCGCTGTCACTGGAGTGAAACGAGAGATGTCCACTCCAAAAATTGCCCATCTTTCTACCGTAATGATCCTTCATTCCTAAAGTGGTTAGTTTATAAGTAAATCTTGCAAGTCTTGCTGCATGCATGAATATTAATGGCAAAAGAATCCCAGATGTCATTCATTACTCAATGCTTCTAAATAAATAAAAATTCAATCATAAGCGACTTTTCAAGCTTTATACCTGATAAATCTGGCCCAGGTCGTCACATGCACATGATTTAAACGCATAATTTGGGCTGACGTGAACTAGGAACTCTTAACCCTATCTGTTAGTTAGGGAACGTTTAATTTGAAGGAATGGAAATAACCACTTTTCCACAAGGAAAAGAGTTGGTGATCTTTGTTTGTAGCACAGAGCTAGTGAGCCTGTTTGATAATGAATAATAAAATATATATGTATAAATTGCAAATTACAATTATCCCGTTTAGTGGTTCCATGAAGGGGCATGATTTCCACAAGTAAACACGATGAAAAAGTATATTTCAATGTAGGCTGAGACTTGTTTACCTTCATTGTCTACTCCGACTGAACTGTTTAAAAGGCAGTAGTGATGCAGTTTACTCACTCACACTCTCAAGATTTCTTTCTTTTTCTCTCTGAGCTTGAAAAATGTGGAGGGATTTTATTTAAGTGCTTGCAATTTACTTTGACGCTTTCGCGTTCAAACACAAGATATTCTTGTCGGTTTCCTTAATCATACTACAGCCGATTCCTTAAGTTTGGTGTAGCTTTTTAAGAACGCGTCGCACTCTCTTCCCCTCCAGTAGCTATAATGATGTTCTTAATGTACCCCAATCTTATAGGAACTTACGTATAGTTCATACTTTTTTATGAAAGCCACTATCGGAGGATACCAGTAGTCATATATTTGAAAAATTGAGAGTCATGTGATAATGGCGCAATTGTCTGAATATATGAGCAATTCACGCTCAAAAGGTTTATTTGCTCCGAAAAATGAGTGGTAATAGAATATCACAACGTAGACTCGTTTTTTGTATGTGTTTGCCGTTTGGATGCTACTGTGTAGGTTATTCACTTTGTAAACAGTAGTTTGTTGAAATGAGAAAAAGTGGAAGTAGATCCGTTTTCGTATTTCGTATTGCACCTACGTATTCCTAGCAGCCAAAATTAGCAAAATATTTTTCAAGAAAAATAAATCATTTTTATAGAACGGTATAGTATGATTCATATACAAATAATAATTATTATTCATACGTGAGTTGAGTCATCCAGTAAGATAGTCAAGTTTGTATATAAACTTTGCTATTTACTATATACAGACACGAACAATTTCACGAGCTTGCCTTTCGTCTGGATAATATTAAAATTTAGCCATGTATCATCCATTACTGGGATAGTAATTTGCATTAATGACGCTCTCTCTCAAAAGTTTTTTAATTTCATACTTTGAGAAAATTGTAATTCATTTTTGTGGCTAATGTCAGAACCAGAAATTTTCCGTCGCAGCTTTCATTCTGTTATTTTTATATTGCATACTCATATATATTTCAAATCCAAGCGTAAAATATAAAATTTTAGTTTTTATTCCCCATATAGATGTTTAGCAATAACAAAACCCTGGTTTTGAACTCGAGTTTAAGCGGATAGTAGAAGCCAAATTTTTTACGTGTTACGAGCAGTTTCTTGATTATGATGGCTATACTATTTCATATGAATTCTATTTGATGCAGAAGTAAGTCAGTTGGCATTGTAAAGAAGTTAACAGTTAACACTATGAAGGTATAAAAACTAAACTAAAAACCTTTATTAGATTACATCTCACTTTAATTTTTACGTTGGCACACCCTGAGAGTTAAGATTTCTCATGGGAAAATAGGCTAGGAGCATGAGTAGGTGGATAGTTCAGATAGGGAGGGAGAATGAGTGGGAGATGTGTCAATGTGCTTCCCGTTTCAGTTATACTAGCTTTATATATAAGCTGTGAAGCCAAAAATATGCTGAAAAATATCTGCAGAAGCTTTTACGTAAAGATTCAATGAAAGTAAAAGCAATAATCGAGATTCAGTGGGCATTGAATGTGTGTCGTTGTCAGATAAGAAGACAGTTTTTAGTCAACCTTCAACCCTCTATTGTAAGTATTTGCTGGAAGTGAACCTACTATAAGAAAGAAATGTCATAATCAATGTTGGAAAGATGGTATCAAATTATATTAATTTACGGTAGAGAGGATTAGATACCGTAAAGTAGTCACGGGCGAGGAAAATTGTCACAGAACTCCTTTCTATGGAACTGACAAGGCAGAAATAGATTTGAATTGGGCAATAACTGCCATATGGTACTTCGTGTGTGGTGTGCTTAGCAGACTTCGTTCTCCATGATTATGATTACGACTTGACAGATGTGGGTACACTACTGTATTAATTCCAGCTTGTCTACTTATACGTTTGTAAGTATTATTGTAAGATGCATGAAATTGGACGTTGTGTAGGAGGTCAATATCAGAGCATACGAATAATATGCTCCAATTTTCAAAATTTGAAACACTATTAAAGTGAAAGCCATGTGCATAATGTATTCTACGTGGATGCCCAACGGTAAGTGGGTTAATTGTATATTATTCGCTTGTTTGAACGAAATAGAGTAATAATATTTGTAAATGATCTTGGTCAAAATGTATAAAATGCTATAAATGTTCAAGGAAGTGAAAGGAAGTGGAATAGGTATTTCAGTATGATTTGCTTGATTGTACACCCATACCAAATGACTGACTAGGTTGAATGATTATAGGTAGCTTTACTTACTTGAACGGCTTAAGGTGACGTTTGCTCTATGAAAAAATGCTCTAGAATTTAATGTGTGCGTGAGAATCTTGTGAAAATAGTTTAGTTGTTCACAAATTCTTGTTATCTGTTTTAATGAGTTTGCAAAACTAAACGGAGAAAGAAAACATGTCTTCAAAACATAAACAGATTTAAGATGTTCCATCCCCTATAAGTGGACACGTAAATTGCATGTAATCCCAGCTCCTAGAATAAAATGCCTTTACATTGTACTTCACTGTAGGCACTGTTGAGTGTGAGTAGCTTATTAATTAAATGGCTGAAAGCTTGGTTAGAACTAGCAAGAAAATGAGAACGCAACGCAATATAAAAACGAGTGGCTGACTGAAGGGAGAACGCACCACACAGAGCGTAAATAGGACAAAAGAATATGACTCTTCCACAAATTAGATCCTATTAGCGGTAGTGGTGGTTGGTCACACTTTACGCTTGCTTTTGAAGTGGAAAAGATCATTAATTCATGATCACTTTTAGACAAGGCAATAATAATAAATAAAGTTCACAGACAGGACAAAGAACTCGGCTTTACGCTCTTGTCATCCGTCATAAGCACACACTTTTTGTGGAAAAGACTTTTACCTATTCATTTACATACTTATTTTGCGTGGCTGATGAGAAAACCCCATGATCTGTGGGGGTGTAAATATACTTAAATTAAATATAATGTATTCATAAGTTTATTACTCATTCCATTCTTGTGTTCAAACTTCTGACCCGACTGATCTGTTGTTGAATAATTTCATTTTTCGGTTGTTCTGGAATTTCACATGAAAGAAAGAAAAGAGAGCAGAAAAGCATTGGCCTAACCCTAACACAACAAAATTCAATTAGGTACATGTGTTGGGTATTGTTAGATGTGTGTACGGTGCATGCAAACAGCTATACTAGCACTAGGTTTTGTTAGATATAGAATTTCATTAATATGTTAACTAATTTGCTGCCATTATAATTGAGTATAGCATTTTCCTAGCGTGTAATTGTCTAATTGCTAATTGTACATCTGTTGTTTCCATCATAGACATTAGCCCCCACCCATATGCATGATTTATATTGATTAGTTTACGCTTATAGTTTGATAGCATATGGATGCTATGTACACGTATTCTTTTTTATACCAAATAATTGTAAACGCCTAAATTCGATTATAGGACAAGTAAATCGAATCTCTAAGCTTGACTGCTTGTCAGTTCATTTGCTTTACGTGATGATGAGTCATGAGTCAAGCCGAAGTTTGAATTTGAATGGCAATAAAAACAAAAATACATTGAATTCATCTCATCTGCCTATATAAAGCAAACTATATAGGGTGACATTTAAATATAAACTTACCTTTATATGTATGTGCAATATGTATTTATGGAGTGAACGGAAGTAAAAGTACATGGTTGTCGAGTTCGTAACTTACTTTTTATAATGCTTCACTGGCATGTGCTTCCTATATAAATGTCGTAAATCAATATATCTATTAAACAGTTACAACTTATGCGGTCACGGTTCGGTATACTACCCTATATGGTCTCATAAGAATAAAACTCATCTTGTCTGGAAAAATAGACAACAGGAAATGGTTTCAGCTTGGTCTGGTTGATGGACTTTGCCGAGGCGCAATGTGATCAGTGTTTTTGTGGCGCATGTTCGTATTACATGAGTTGGTGTGAAGTGTGTGCACAGGATAGAATATTATGAATTATACCCTTTCCACTTCAGAGAGCCCGAATATCGTGTCCAAAAGTTGGGATATAAATATAATAACTGATGTGAATACATTTCTAAAAACACAAACAGACCTTTCAATTCAACTTCAACTATTGCTCTGTCGCGTAGTATTATTGCATGTCCTTGTGGTTAACTCAATAAGATTAAAGCAAGCGAATGAATTCTCTCCATCATCATCATCATCACCATTCATCCACATTCCACAATGAATGCATACAAATGTGTAACTAGCTCGATGGTGGAAATGTCATGCCTCATATTATACACGCTCCCGGCGGAACTCTCTTTTAAGGTTGTGGTAGGATTAGTGGGATTAATGTAATTTGAGTTGAGATTTGAGACACCCTATTTCTTGAACTTTACTTCATTTTACAACATAGAAAGTCCTTATTTCTTTCGTATGCCGGAACTAAGAGTAGGACATGGTCTGATAATATCATTAGCAAAAATAATCTTGACGGGCTATTGATATAAAATGCCCTTCCTTTCCAAGAAGGAAATACGAAACGATGGTCAGTGTCCGCTGGCTAATTTATCAACAACGACGCAATATTGTCTCTTGATTCATCATGCAATATAATGTTATTGCTTTCCTTCGTATCTCTTTGGTCCCAGGTCATAGGCTGCAATGTAATCTCTGTACAAACAATCTGGTTGCGTATAAACAAAAACATCGATTTGCTATTATACACACCGTGTGTGCGCAGTATAACACCCCGGAACATTCATTTCATTCCATATAAATTTAACGACCCATGTACGGGTGACCTCGTACCTCATCTTATGATCTTTTTTACCTCGCTCGTCGGTGTTTGATACACGGGCCATTTCATGGCAAGCGAACCACTTTTTGTGTCGTTGAAAACAATCATTATGGAAATGAGAAAGGATAGAAAAGGCAGAAGTTAATACTAATAATATAGCGGAAAGTTACGAGGATGACCAAAACTTTCAATATATTCTGATTAGTATTGCTTCCATGCAGTTGAAAAGCATGTGGGTTGCTCAGTACTACTTATAATGGCGCATACTAATGTGTAAGCATGTATGTGGATAAGTTTTTTTGTTATTATATAGACGGTAAGTGAGGCGCTTCATATATACAGATGTTCCAACTTTCCTCGTGTTAGCGTGGAAAGACAATCTAGTGCATGCAATAAATTTAATTATGAATCAGTGGGTCTCAAAATACTCTGATCTAAGTTGATCCGACTGCTGGTCACGTTCGTTATAACCTTTCTGTCATATCATGTGTAGTTGTGAAGATAGGTTGAAAGAAAGGAGTCGACATCGAAAACGAGAGAAAAATAGTATGGGGTGATTCCACTGGCAGGAAAATGGCGAATCTTGGACTTTATGCGGCACATTGGGATTACATTTGCCCTGAACATAAATATTCTCCAACTGTTTCCTGATGCCGACTTTCCACATTCTTTTCACACAAAATCCCTGGATAATGCGATACTGAAAGTAGTTCATGCACAACAACGTAACAGAAAGATCTGGTCAGTAACAAGGAAGGATAATGAAATGACGAAAAATAAAAACAGACTTATAAATTGTATATTTCTTAGGATTAGTGGTAGAAAAAATGATATAAGAGTTCATGAGCTAAAAAAAGTTACGTTACTTGCTACAGGATTAAATTAGGGTTTTTGCTGAAGTACCAGTCGCTCGTTGGCCAAGAACACATTTATATAATCGATATCGATATAGGCCTTACAGTAGTATGTTGCATTGATAACATAAAAATGTATATAGGATATCGTATCTACATCTACCTAATTGTGGAATGCGTAGATTGCGAATGTATTATATGACTGAAGAAATTGCCCATGTTTAAGGTCCAACTGGTGACACTAAATTGGGTGTGATTTATCAACGAGGCAATCTGGGAAGTCATTTGTGTCGAAAGAATGCAAGCCAGGACGCTTCATCGTGTTACCATAGACCACAACTACCTTTGCAAATACGTTTTATTTTCTTCCGCTTCCCTTGCAATTCCCACCAACCTCCCACCCGCATCACAAGATTTGCTTTCGAGCCGCACCTGCCTTTATGCATGAGCTGTGTAGTAAGGAGGGAATGTATACACATTTTACTTACGTGCGGGCGGATCTGAAACACACCGATCAGTATTCATATTATTTGCAATCATGGAGTTATTCAATGACATTTCATTATAAAACGGATACATCTTCTGTAATTGAGGGCTCTGAAAGCGTTAGTACTAAAAAGTATTACATATTGGTTTATTTTGGGGCAAATTACTTTCTTTATATAAAATACTCCCATTCAGAGCCTACATTCGATGCGTGTAGTCTGTATTTGTTCTTGTCACGGCTATTACTTTATGATTTTCGGTTGACTGTGACCTCGAAATGAAAACAAATTAGGTGTTCCACCTTCTCTTCCACGTGTAATCTGCATTACATGCCCACTTACAATATGCCTCCGTTTCCTTTTCCAACTTTGTTGAATAGGATAACATTCATAAAACCGTTGGAGGACCATTCAGTGAAAGTAAAACTTTCCACACAGAATAAATAAATAAGCTCAGCCTTCTTTACAACATGCCATGAATCAAACCAAACCAATAATAATACGATTCAAAAAGCATGGGGGAGTAAAAGCAAATATCAGAAATCCGTATTGGTGACCTCTCATGAAGCATATTATAAAGCCCCTGACAATAACAAATTGTGACAGAATGGGTTCTTTTCTGTATAGTGCTGTTTTTTACTCACCTAAGTACGTCATATAATAAAAGAGCCGAATCTGTTAAATTACAGAGGCTTTCTACAAAGGGGTATTTACTTAGCCCCGATTTATAATAGACCGGAACCCTCCCACAGGCTGTATTTTGACCATTCATATATTAATATATGGCTAAACACTATGTACATATATTATACTCTTTATGCCTGTTATCGATATAGGTACATTTTACAAATCAAATCACGTAATGTTCTGAGGAATAAAGAATTTTTCTATTCTGCATGTGTAGGTAAAGTTTAAAATTTCATGAAAAATATATTAGGGAAATGTGAATACTTTATGTTAGACAGGGGAATGCTATTTGTAGTGGTACTGTATTATTCACGTACGCTTTCTATTTTTTCTGAATCCGACATGGATACTCTTTCCGTCCGCCATGATTATTTCGTGATTGTAAAACTCGAAAGTATTCCATGCAACGAATTTCAGACTGTGATTGGGATTATTGTCCGTATTTTACCAGAAGGAAGCATCGGAGGCACTTGCATTAGTGAAAGGTGAAAGCGATGCTGAGGTATGTTAATGCGTTGTTCTTGTTTGATGGAAAGTTATGGGATCCTGTGATTCTAATCATGATGGAAAAGTTTTTACTTTGTTGCAAACTCTGAAGCAAAGAGCAAAACCTATGAGATATTTTTTTTTTGTGTAAACTTATTCTGACAATAATAGCAATGTAGTACATCGGCATCTATAGACTATGTATGTATCAAGTATGCCATAAAATAAAGAGGATTTTTCTCGAATCCAGTGATAACTGACACTGAGTAGTTTAGTGAAGGATCATTATGAACCACAATGCAACCGTTGCCCATGTATCTGCTGCACGAGGTAAATATTTTTCGGCTCATTTTGAGAGAGCTAGTGAGTTGAAGTGAACTGAAGCATTTGTAATGCGCAAACAATAAAGTAAGTCAATTGAAAATGTAATATTATGAGTACTTATAGTATAATTATGTATGTACACGTACAAACCGAAGTAGAAATAATCCTACGTAAGCTATAACAATGCCACTTTCCCTTCAGGCTTGAGTGATTTCTTGGTTTACTATCTATGGACGGGTTGTCAGATCATGCATTAATAGAAAGTAGAGTGTACGTATCATTTTACTTGTATGTGATGTGCGGCATCAAACCGCCTTCTGTGTATATTCATTTGAAATTCTATCTTCAAAGGTAAATCATCTTCAGTTTATGTGAAATGTTGATTAAGCTTTCATACGCAGTAGTAGTGAGTGAACAACATGCATCATTCAATTGTAGTGAAAATAGACAATAAAAAACTACTTATGACCATTGCAACTAGCAACTAAAATATCATTCAGCTGGGGGTATTCTGACATGGGTACAAAATAGGTGCAATGGACAACCGCTGCGTTACAACTTCTAACTTGTAACTGCTCAAGGATATGGAAACATTCGCTGAATTATTGGATGGGTTTGGTTTTGTGGTAAGTTTTTGCCCATCAATCTTTCATCCAGCATTGTTTGAAATAGGTGTCCAATATCTAGCATCAAACCATATTGGTATTCTTGTCGGTATCGTGGAGATTTATTAGATTTTGAACTCTGTTAGAGGTTCTCAGTTGTCGACAGTGTGTGGTTCCTGTGGAATGAAATAATGCATAATATATGAAATGTATATCTGGTTTTCCTGTTTTGCTTAGCATATATTATACAAGTACTTTGATCAAGAAATGTTTGGGCTTTAACTAGAATAACAAGTGCTGCGAGGTGTGGGTTTGAGTTGAGTTGATATACATTTCTTTTGTATAAATTCTACCACTGTGCAGTACAAAGCGACAAAAATAAACTTGCAGCTGGAGTTCCGTGTTTGCAGAAATATGGGATTACGATTTATACCTGCCTAGTGCATTCAATCATACATGTATTAGGCTGATGGAAAATGCGTGTTATGTTTGTGAATGGAAATGCCGACACGATTGAATAGTCACAGGAGGAAATAAAACAAATTTCAATGCGATTCACAAATAAAACATGGAAAACATTAATACTAAGCTGTTTAGAGTTCAATTGATGCCCTAGAATTTACTTGTGCAGAAACTTATTTTGTATTTCGAATGAGCAAGAACAAGAACATATCATGTGATGTATAGATTTCTAAAGGGGTTTGGAAAGATGAAAATGGATTAGCGTGTAATGCATGAAAATTTACTTTTGTTGGCACCGATCAACTTTCGATTCCTGTTTTTCTATTTCCTTTCCATTGCCTTTTTAATGGAATGTAACCTGTTTAGAGTGCATGTCGAGCAAGTACCACCACCTGATTCATCTTTATCCATTTCCTGCTTAGGACATGCATTGCATATCCTTTGCCATTTTTTTTGGGAGAAATAATCGCATTATAACTGATTGTGATATATAATTGTGTCACTTTTCTGGACCCAAGTTGGAAATTTACGACAGTCCAAAGGAAAAGCATTTTACTACTCGAAGAGGACGTCCTGCTGAGTGCTGAGCAATCCGTCCAGCGTCTCTGTGTCACGTGTCATTCCATATTCCCATTTATTTTCCGATACAGCGTGGACGCAGTAGGTACTAGTTCACGTTCATATATTATCACATCCCATGAACAGATTTGAATTCGGGGCATGTTTACGTTCGTTTTCTCATACGTACATCTTTCTTCTTCAATGTTATGCGAAGTTCTGAAAAATTTCAGACACCCTCGCACGTAAAATTTAGAGTACACAACTCCATTACTTCAAGTTATGCTTTGAGATGAGTATATGTGCACTATAGTGGGTTCTCAGTTGTCAACAACATGTGTTTTCCACGATGTGTGGGTTTGCCTACAATTTTACTCTTGTTTGTCAATTGTACTACCAAATGGCTTTTACTGAAAAATATGTTGCTGGTTCTGTCACTTTGATGAATCTTACAGTCGTCGTAGGTTGTAGATTTGAAACCGTTGCTTCATCATCACTAGAACAGTTCCCTCCTACAATCTTACCATATTTTTACTTTTGTACAGGCATTAAAAGCTCATGCACTCGATCTAAAATTTCATAGTGACCTCTTGAGAACGTGTCATTCTCACTTGCCTGTTTTTAAATGGTTTTTTTTGTTTGATGTGAAGATGATGATGACAAGGTGATAAATTTGCACTTTCAACTTTTTCCATGAAAGTTTTTTTTAAATGAATTGGTATTACTTGTATTGAATTCAATCCCTACTCGCTCCGAACATAAATAACCGGCTACAAATAAAGAGGGGTTAAGTATGAAGTTTATGGCTGTAAAATATTAATAGCAAAAGAAGTCTCTCATGAGAATCCACTGTGAATTCTCACAATTTTTTTTACCGTTCTGTTGAAATGTGATGATGAGAATGAGTGTAAAAAGCTTTTTCCTGTTTTTATTTAAGTAAAAGTTCGTTGAATTGCCCCATGAAAATGTAATTATTATATCGAGCTGTGAGTACACACACGTAAATAGATGTAGAATGTATTGGCAATATATTAGGAAATGGATGTGAATGCATTATGTGTAACAAGTAGCAAAACAAGAGAGACTTGCTTTTGATTTATGACGTGCTTTGACCTGTGTGTAGGTAGAGAGAGAAAAAATGTGTTTTTACTTTGCTTTGCCAAATTTTGATGCTTTCCTGGATGACTATTACTGTTTGTTGCTCTCCTGCTTGAACCATTCTCCGTTTCAACTCTTGACTGCGTGAAATGAAAGGCATCGTGGAAGTACTCTTTCACACCACATTCATCTTTACTACATTGCCAATGGCGTTCTTACATTTGTATGGGAGATTCCTAAGTGAAGTAGCAAGCATTGGGAAGCTGAATGAACACTCAAGTGGAGCCTGTTCATATGTATTTTAGCATAATTCTCAAGGGATATGTTGTATCAAGGAAAAATCTATTTCCCCCTCCTCGTCATCTCATCTTCTCAGTCTTAGCTTCAGAAATTTCAAAAGTGTCCTAAAAATATGCATGAGTAAACTTTGGTACGATAGGCTGCTTCGTTCGCATTTTATATCCTCATTTTCTCAACGAAATGGAACTGTAAGAACGACCCATTTGTAATAAAGGGACTGTTGAATTATCTTTATGCTCCATTGACAAGCATAATCTTCACTCACAAGGATTAAGGATATGTTACATCAAGAGAATATATTCGCATATAATCAGTTGAGTGATAGCATAGCAAGTGCGAATCTAGTGCCCGGTCGGGAACAGCAGCGTCCTGTAATATCCATTCAGAACCACACTGTTCTTATCTCAAAACAAGCAATACTTGGATTGTGAATCTATCACATATCAGTTTTTAGAAAATGACTCTATTCGGGAAGCGTAAAAGCTAGCTGGAGATAATACATTGGCATCAATGAAAAAATACGTGGATTTTTATTACATTCTGGAGAAAGTCATTTCGCTGCTACTGTGCTGGCGCAAATGTGAAGTTGTGCTTTTTTTTGCCCAGGCTCTGGCTATTGTTATCGGGAACATTATTTACCTTTCGAACGGGAGATTTTTCTATGGCCTCCTGTTGATAAAAAATTAGCCACGATGTCGTATATTATGTGTAGTATTTATTTTTATCGAGAAAGCGAGGTTGGCCATCTTATGGTCGCTCACAATGAGAATCCTACGTATTGAAAGTAAATTGTATTGTGCTTTGTACTAGATCTTCACAATTCTCATCCACTGTTCTGCATCCAACCTTTTACTTCAATCAGATATAACAAAAAAAAACCTGGAGAACCATTATACTTTGTTGTGTATATTATATTATTACTAGTTATACACAAAGGCACAAAGTATAGGCACAAAGTATGTAATAGAACATTGGGAAAGGTGTATCAGGTTTTTCTTCATCGTTCCACTACATTAGGCAAATGGAAACTCAGAAAAATGAACAGCCGTGTCGTTTGGAGGGGCTCCTTTTGACAAACTCAGGATGCATACACGGCAACTTCCTAAATCGAATGGAAAGAAAATGTATCGTTTCGTTCGTGTTTCGTGACTGCCAATTCTCCTATTTTTTAAAGCATACCTTATGCAATAACACATCCTTAAAAGCATGTAGCTGGAAGCTTGCTAGCATATAGCTATATGCATGTCTCATGAAGACGTGTGAGACGTACAAAAGAAAAAAAGTGTTAACCTAAGTAAGTGATCAGCGTAAACAAAACTTTGGGTGTTGGTACAAAGAATTGTTCTATAAAATCGAGGCAATCACCATCAAAATAGGGATAAAATAATTAATTTTGACAACCACGCTCATTTATTTGGGAAATCCTTTTTAAATACATATGACGAAGAGTGTTCTGAAAAGGTCCCAAACTTTTGCTTAAGAGAAAGGAATTCTAATGCATTTTCACAACAAAACTCTCGTTCCTGAAGTCTCGACTGGGAAACCAGATCAGTTTCATTCAGAATGACAACTCTATTTCTCATGAGAGATAAAACTTGCGTAAGTGTCATGCTATGATGAATCACTTTATGTTGCACACTCTCAAACTTTTGGCCTAAAACAGCACGTTTTTAGTTTTGTACTAACTTGTAAATAAAACTTATAATGCTTCAGCGTGATACGAAATCTTTCATACTCATTGGCATAAGAGAAAATGTTTACTTAAAGTTATTCAACATGTTTTTTTCTTAAATTAGTCTAGTTTTCCTATTGTCGTCACTGATTTCTTTAGCTATACACAAAATATACGAAACTCAAACGAACTATGGACCCAGCCAGGTGTAAGTTATCTCAATAAACCACATCACATGGCTCGTGTATGTCTGCAATAATTACATGGCAAAAAAATGTATCTACTCATAATTATTGATTTGATAGACCACGTCATCTCATTTGTTTTTCCACGATATATGTATCTCATAAAATAAATCTTTCACTCCATTTATCCTCTTAACACGAACTGTCTGTTGCAGGCAAGGCCAACATTGTATGTTCGATTATGTGTGTAGTTGTCTATCAATCATCATCAACACATTAATATAATGTACTATACATCATTCATTGCGAGTTTGATAAATGTTCACCACGGACGGATGAATCAAATTCTATGTTTAAATGTTGATAGGCGCACGTTTCTGTATATTATTGCAGATGAAATATTTCGACATGATGAGCTCATTTATTTCGACAAGCTCGTACCGTTGTAAGTCTGATAATGAAACTAACAAAAGGCCGGTAGCTCGTGTAAGTTTACAAAATCCTATATAGTTCTGAAGTTAAGCCGTAGTCTGTGTGTAAAGTTTTAGCAGTTGCATATTAGCTCATCTAGTGTCATTGTATTATTATTAACTATGCGCGAGTTTCAGCCGAGTTTATGTAATATGGTTAAGATATTCATCATGCGAAATAGATTTCCCTACCACTTCACAGCAAACAATGTTTGTTTGTTTTGTGGTCCCACTTGCTTGTTAGGTTTTCTAGTTACTATAAGGCTTACGAATTACTTAAAGTATTCAAGCAAAAGTTGTACGTAGGTGGACGAATGTTCTCATATGATGTCAACACATTGACTAATTTTACAAGTACATTTGAATACCTAATCGATCCTATTAAAAACTTTTACTTGCTTAATAACATTCAGCATAGCATGGCATGGTATTTTCAAGATGGTTTGTTCAGTTAGTTTTAGCAACTACCTAAAGACCAAAGCTGCAGTAATAATATAAGCTTTTTAAATTGATTCCCGTTCAGCAGATTAACCTTTTTGCATGTCAGCATTTTTACTTGCAAATTTACATCTTGATAGAGCCACATTTTTCTTTTTTGTCTGAAAGCTTTATTGTGGAGGATTGCCCCAGAGGTAGGCTAGGCTAGACACTAAGCACTTGATCGGCACCATTTTCCATTAGTTGCTAGTATAGGAAGACGACTGAATTGCCTTAATAATGTATCTATTTGTACACACTCTTAATTTTAGTGACTAAGCTATGGCTGTTTGCAATTAGGATCCTGTCTCGCTAAAAATAAGAGGAATTGCTACATTAAACGGTATAATAATCTTTTCAACCTTAATAATTGAAGGGAAAGGGAAGGCAGTTCAAGTGGTCTGAAATGATCACTTCCTTCTTCTGGATGCCATCCTGCTCTTCAGAAGATGAACGTCTTGTTGCCCAACGACACGGAAACATATTTGCCTGACTGTGCTGTCGACATTTCAGAGTTATGCTTTTGACATCTCATTATTTTACACAGCAACACAAGTATTAATGTTACTTTATCTATTAGATGTACACTCATATACATTAATTTAGTGTGGAATACAGAGAACGTCCGATATAATAATATAGGGGATTCCTTAGAAAATCGAAAGCTGAGAAAAACATCTCTTGTAAACTCATGAAGCATGTAATAACAATGAGGAATTGAGAAATAGAGTATCCAATCCCTCATCCTTTACTCTACTGCTCTTATTACCCAGTATGAAATTATTGACAAAGTAAAATAAATGGTGAAAATGTGAGTAATCATCAAATGACAGTTTGCTCATTGCATTGTCAGGTGAATGTCTTTAACGCAGCAAAAGCAACTCAAAATATTATGCACCATGCTTCTTTTGCTAGATACATTTGCTCGAAGCAGGAGGAGGTTCATAAAACGAAAACTCATAAAACCGAAACTCATAAATATAAACTCATAAAATCAAATACTTCTAAAAGCAAATCCTTCTAAAGACAAATAATCATAAAATATTTTTTACGTTAATATAGAAATTGGAAACTTCAGGCTTATTAATTATTACCCAGTTACTACAAAGAAACTAAAAGTACATAATTAATAGTTATTAAATGTTCCTGCAATGTATCACACTCTCCTTCAAGATTCTGCTAATAATTACCTTGGGAATTCCTTATTTTCCATTTTAAGTGGTATCATAATTCCATTTAACACTTCACATTTCTTAAAGCTTGTTACAGGTTTTTAAACGATTTCACAACACTTGCTTGACATCATTAAAAGTACTGTGTAAGTACGTCTGTCTGCTTTGTTTGTTTATCTCAATAATTAATTGTGCAGTCTGTTATCCAGAACAATTATCCAGTAAACAAAAACATTAGGAACACCCTGTTGTTAATGAGTGAATCTGTTAAAGATGTACTAGCCAAATTGCTTGTGGAATATATGGTGTTGGTGTTGTGTAGTATGTAATTTAATTAAGTGTTTTTAGTAAACTTCAAGTTTATGAAAATATTTTACAATGCCATTAGCATGTAAAAACTTCCTTCATCTTTGATAATTCTTTTTAAAAAAAGATTTTATGAGTATTTGTTGTTAGAAGGTTTTGCTTTATGAGTTGTGGTTTTATGAGTTTATGTTTTATGAACCTACTCCTAGAACCACATTTGCTTCCTTTCTTCTCGCAAGCTTTCTCCACTGTTCACATTGTAAAATGATGTTCAGTCGGCTGTCATAATTATTAGTAGACTTTGGAATAACGACAATGGTTAATTGGTAACTGTGTAGTTGAAAGGCACGGAAGCCTCTTCCATTCGTTAACGGCGATAATGAAAAACATGGTATATAGGACTTCATCAAATTCTCGGTTTTCTTCATCCCAAAGCCAGTTTCACTTGCTGGCTTCACAAGTTTATCCTCCCCCTCCTCCATTTGCGTTGTATTACTTGTGAGCAACAAAGACTTTCATCATTATATTTTTATCTTGGGGCCATGTACTTGTTATGATTAGGATGTTATGATGAACTGGAAGCAAGCAACCTGAGTCATTACTGATTAGCTCATCTAAGATTTCTATTTTGCTCCAGTACAGTTCATCGTACTCAGTATTAGAGAAGATGTAATTGTTCGTAGGATATCCTTTTTACAGCATTTTTCATGAGTAAATTGTTTATTGCTTCTCAAAATTGTAGCTGTGAAAAGTGAAAATGTTATTTAGTTTGAAGATGTATTAGTCGTGGGTGTAAAACAAACAATTGGAAAAAGGATACATTTTATTCCTTCCACATGTTTTGTACTCAATGTGTAATTAAGTATAAGGTGAAAATATGAAGGAAAATAAGATTGGCCCGAACAAAATAATATGTCGTCGTCGTCAGCTTTCTGGTCAATGCCACGCCTGCCACGTGTGTGACTGAAGAGGGCCACCTGGATTTCTTAGTCTAAGGAAACAAATAACATCCGCTTAGTGAAAATTCTGGGTAAAATTTGTTGAATAGTAAGAGAAAGGAAGTCATAACGTGATTTGGTTGGTGTAATACCTGTTTTCAGAAAAATTCTTTAGTTCTTGATATTAATTTACAATTTTCTAACAATGTCTATATTTTTCACCTCAAAGAACTCCTTCTCACTTTGACCGCAATCGACTTTTACGTCTATGTGATAATTTTGCACGAGTTGCCCAAGTTAAATAACAGATGTGAATGAATATGTAACTACTTTATTGGATAACATTTCTTTTTGTTATGGGTTTCAATGAACCTTTCAAAGCCATTGTCATTTGCTTCCATTACGTTTATGGTACCCACAAATATGTTTTGTTCTCATTGTAGAAAATCTGCCTTGAATAAAACAGTCAGGAAGTGAAAGTATCATTCAAACTCTCTGCAGACAGACAGCGGAGAAAGTGTAAGTGAAATTTCCTTAGTTAGCCTAAATTTGTGCTGGAGTAGATGACTTATGTGTCGCAACCTGTCAGATGAGTAGTTCGTTTTGAACAAGGGATCTAATCCTCCTAACACATTATCGGCGTGATGATAAATGTTCCTCCATATATCCAACCTTCAAAATATATGATTTATATGATCTTATTATGAAGATAATATAATATGTAATATTGATGAAGCTCAGCAACTTATAAATGGTAAAAATGCGCAGGTTTCTAGCAATAAAGAGCATATTCACAAAAGGAAAGGCATCAAATTACATTAATGGATGAAATTCCCGTGTTAGTTCTTTCATTTTTATATTGTGCTCCTAATTCTGAAAAATACTAATGGTACCGTGAAGTATTAATTTGTATTTTTGGATGTTTTTAATGCACCCCATAGTTTTAAAAACTGCCAAAGGTTGTTGTTCCTTAAATATAAATACATACCATGGCTACTATTATTTTCTTCAGATTTAGTTAGGAAGTCAATGCTTTTGTGTATAGAGAAAGTCAAAGTTTAGCTATTGTGATGATAGGGGCAAACTGATCCTATAAAAATAACATTTTGGTGAGATCGTTTTTTCAGTCCCTAGGAAGTGGCTCTTTGACTGGTCGTAAGAACGTTTTGCGTAGTGGGTTGTTTGTTTTATACATTGTAGGTGTGCTCCTTGCATATTCCTTGCAAATAATAATATTATTGCAATAAATGTACCTCGGTAAATACAGAAAATTGAAGTACATTTTCATCACACAATCCTATCCGATAAGTATGAAAGTATGGAAAGTGGAATGATTGCGTAGAAATTACTAAAATTATGAGTCACGTGTTTCTGCTTGTTAATCAAATAAGGTTAGTATCTAGTAGCTCACCCTATAATTTTATACCTGAGAAATTTTGATTCAATATTTGCCGTTGGCGTTGTTGCTGAATAGCAATGATAATGATGAGCAAAACAACTAACTATACTTGCGTATTAATATGTAGCACTTTGCCGTTTACTATTTCAAGGATATACGTACATATGTACTTTATTCTAAGATACACAAATAATTTCATCTATTTTCATCATCATAGAGAAAGTCTTGTTACAACTTGTTTTATCAAAGCCCACGTAATATTGATCGCAACTTAACCATTGATAAGTATCTCATCCGTATCACTAGTCACCAGAAACTTTCATTCCAACCCAATCATGCAAGGAACTTTATGTAGGCGAGTGAAAACAGTTATTTTTGCTCCGAGGGGAAGTGCATACAGTAAAATGGAACATATAATTTCATAGAATTGCAATTTGGAATGCAATTGAGGTGTAAGGCATCGTATGTGTGGAATCCCAAAGCCTAACATGGAAGGCCTTTCTATATTATTATTAATATATGGAAAATTCATTTTCTTTTGCTGTACTCATCCTTCCGATCTAATTTTCAACCTCCAGTATATTATAATGCTTATAGTATAGTATAACTTGCATGAATATTTTGTGCTTCTAGTAAGTGTTAGCAGAGAGCATTCTACCATAAACCATTTTCATATAAGTTTATACACTTTAATGGGTATCTTTTTAGCACTTATTTACCTCGGGCCAATTTAATTGCATATACTTACTGCCCATATGATTGGACAAAGCTAATGGACTTATGTACATACTGTAATTCGTGTTTTTGATGTTATGCGTAACACATATAGTAAGGGAACGAGGGGAAAGTCAGAATGGAAACGCAACAGCCGGCAAGAAAGACGACTCAGCTCGTAAAGTCTTATTAGCTCATTTTCAACCATGTCTTACGCTATCACTACGTACACAACACAATATGAATGAACATTACAGTGCACACAAATAAACATACAAAGGAGATTTCCCATGTAATTTTCCTGACATCTTTGCGAACCAAGCTTTTTGCTGTTTGGTTTTTACTGTGTGGTTGTTGATGTTGTGTAAGAGCCTTACATTTTTTGTGAGCATGCCTGCAAGCCAGCCATAATATTCATTTTCTCTTCCTCAAGGCATCTTTCTCATAACAGGAATCATGGAAGGAAATTAGTTTCAGCTTCCTAATCATTTTCAGGAATTTGAAGACACATAGCAATAGGTAACCTATGTTGTATTTACTCAATGCATGTTTTACGGGAGCATTATATAAGGGTAGTTTATATTTCTTTTTTAAATGAAGTTCTAATGCTAACGGCCTTTTTTAAGTCGTGCCAAATAATTCCACAATGTTTTAATACACCTATACCAATGACTGTTGGTTTGGATAGCTCGTGTTCATAATGAATCTAAGCAAAATTTCTGCATAGTGCACCCGTCTCTTCTGGTTTGTTTTTGAATAGGAGTTTAGTAGCTGCTGTTAATAGAGAAAAGGAGGTAAATAGACATTACCGCTGTGTTTCAAAACGTATGGTCTTCAATATAATACATCTTACTTTCTTCACAAAAGTCCTCATGATTTCCATTTTTCTAGCCCATTGTGAACAGAGTCCAAACTCCAAAAATGTTTGCTTTGCCAACTTTTGAACAAAATCAGCTTTCTATGCACTCATGGTTTAATAGTGCATAATATAGGAGATGTATTGTATATTATTTTACTTAATGATTTTGAGGTTACATATGTACGCGTCGTGTTGTTCGTTGTCTCGCTGATGTATTTTGGTAATTCATTATTCCGGATTTATATAGCTATCGGGCAATTAGTAGGCAAAAGCTAGATTTGAAACTGAATTTTTGTAAGCACTATTACACTTGCCGATAGTCATGTGTGCTTACGAAAACTAATAGTAAATTTTTGAACAGTTGTTATTGTTATCGCCTCGGTTTTGTTTATCTTTTGTCTCCGTCTAAACCAGCTGCTCTTATGTTAAGGTTAACAGTAAGGACGGGTTATATCATTAAGTGTGGGCAAAGCCATGAAGTGTTTGGAAAATGCTGAACAAAGGGCTTTTGCTTTCTAGCTTCTTTTCACTCACTAAAACCTATTGACGAGCCAACACTTTACTTTAAGCTCTTGTACCACCGATTGTTTTGAGAACACGTTTCTCCCAAAAATAATGACTGAGTTTTCACCATTTGTCCAATACTTCACACAAACATATATATCAGTCTCCCATTTTTTATAGCTATGTGGGATGGGAAAAGCAGGAAGCCATGTAATCCATCAAGCTTTCTTGTAGGCATCACAAAAAAATCGCGATATACTATAACTACAATAAGGTTACATTACAGCAAAGCATAGCATAAACATTCTACAACGGAGATCCTTTCGAGGTTTTTTCTGAACATCCTTCCCTTCAACCATTTCACGGAATATCCATTTGTTCTTGTTTGAAGGCTATGTAATCAGTTACAAAATACGTAAATTCTGATCGTTTAGGTGGAAGCAATATAAAAGTATGGTGCGGGCTACCCACGTACGTACACAGTTATGACTTAACTATCTCGTTCTCTTTATGTATTTTTTTAGTTATAGCATTTTCACTTGATTCATTTATACGGTAAAATTATACGAAGCCCAAAGTGATTTTTCATGGCCTTACATTTTTCTCGGGAATCCTAAAAGGGCACACAAGTGTTTCCTTCCTCCTTTTTTCATGATGCTTTTGTTTTGATACTTTCCTGCTTCCTATAAGAAAATGTCTCTATGCTTACATGAATATATATTACAAATACGAACTGCAGTGCTGAGCTACTGTCTTCCAATTCGGCGAAGGCCTCATTGGCCTGCTCTAACATCAATTTTCTTGAAATACTCGTTTGAAGTCTTTGTTTACTTGGGTTTCCGAGCCTTTCATGTACTAAATAGCTGTAAGTCAATTGCCTAACGAGACTTTAAAGGGTTTCTAACTTCCCTGAAGTTTGCCGTATCCCATATAGTCTATCTTATGGTATTCTTTGTAGTACTAGTATTCGATCATACATGTGTTGAAACTTTTAACTAGTAGTTGTAAACATTTTCAAATGTTGCAAAACTTTTTCCTTTCCATATAGTGATGTTCCATCATAACTTTTTCAAACAGAACAAAGGGTAATAACAACTAATATCCTGCTGCTGCTCCTTCTATTTACCTGGCTGTGTCAACGAAAATATTTTTTCACAAATTACAATTGGTACGAAATGAACATTTGTTGGAAAGAAGGAAAATTTGGCTGATCATGCATTCCCTCACCGCGTGTCACTGAAACTTATTCTGCTTTCACTTTCTCACGAATAAGCATTCATTTCATGAAAGAGTACGGAGGAAAAGTTGAAGTTTCTATCAATTTCCCTGTCATAATGGAAATGTCTAATTTTGGGAAAAGTAGGGAGCAGCGATGAATGCTCAAAATATGGAATGGAATGAAGCGCCTAAGACACTACTATTACAGCTCATGGCCCACAAATATATTCGTGAATATTTGACTTGAGTCAGACTCTGTTTTCATCTTTTGTTCCATAGTACCTTTATACGTCTTTGTTTACTTATGATAATAATAATAATAATAATAATAATATGGTTTTATTAAAGTGTTTACAGACATCAGATACAGTAGTACTTGCTTTTCAAGCCCTAACACCATACAGATAGCACTGCTTAGTTGAGTATTTCCATTGTTAATTATCCATTTCCAATGCGATTCTGATTCTTTTTTAACAATTTGTTTACATAAACGTCATATTCTAATTCAGCTGTATTATCTAGTAATAATTTTCGTAATGAATACATACGTGCTATTGCATTAGTAATTTTGTGGTCAAAAGTCTTGTAATGCAGCAACTCCTAAATACGTAAACTTTTCGACGCGATAACCACGATAACCTATGTCATTTCCTTGTTCATGTGGCATTCTTGTGTAGAATGTAAATAGACGTAGTCATTAAAGTTGTTCCTCTGTGTTTTTCCAGGATACGTCATCGTCTAGTAAAATCCTCTTGGTATTTTTCTATAGGAAAAACCCTAGTATGGTATTGTGTGCTAATTTTTGTATTATGCAAGGAGATTGTGTAGGCTGAGTTTATCATTTGGAAGTTTCCATTTAATGCTACATGGATGTTATGCAGTTGGGGTAGCACCAGGTGTATTTCTTTTCGAATGAAATAGCAGAATGCTGCTGGTAGCATGTTTTCATGCCCCTTCTGATTAGCTTTTCTATCAGTTAATGGACAGGGCATACCCTAACATATTTTGCTTTACGTAAAACGCAAAAAGCCGTGTATGTTTGTGTAATCCAACTTTTCAAGTTCTCTACATTCAACTTAATTTGCGTTGAAAAGTAAAGGTTAAGTTTGTAGAGCAAAGCGGCCAATGTTTTTGACAGATTTCAAGTTTGATTTAAAGCATGCATAAACTTTTTCCCCAAATGAACAAGAGAATCTGGTTGGTAGGAAGCCTAAATCGTGATCAAAATAAAATTGCAATGTCAAAATCACGGAACTCTTTTGGAATAAGAGTTTAACAAAATGAATGAGCATACATATATATGAAAGCATTATACATTACTACATTGACTGTAAAGGATTTTTGTAAACGAAAAAACTAACAAGGCTTGTTTTTTTCAGGAGTTGTTACTGGAGAAATCAGCAGCACGTTCAAGATGTACAGCCCCCTTTAACCATAACGTCAACCGATATCCGTTCTGTTTTCATCCTTCGCGTCACTCACATTTCAAATTAATTATTATCTTTAAAAAACCTGGTTTTTAAAAACTTATATTGAGTTACTGATAAGACTGTGTGATTTGTGAACGTGTAATTATACTTTCCACCATGAAGTCTGACAAAATGAAAACCCAAAGTTTTTTCTAAAGTGAAGTGAAAGCAAACGATAAATTGTTGTGTCAAGATGGCTGCAAGTTTAACAACTCTATCAACCTACGACAGCATGTCCAGCTCAATAGTCGGTGTTCAGCGTGTCGTGGAGGATGGCTTTCATCACAGCTCCTTTTCAGGAGGAGGCGGCGCTGCCGATAACTTGATAGATAATCGAGTAAATGAAGATGAGAACTTTACAGATAACACATACCTAGATATGATGGGGAATATGACAACCCCCTCAACCTTTATTGATCCTCAGTCAATGATGGAAATTGTTACCTTACTCCAGCAATTTACAAATAACTCAAAATCTGATTGTGACAGTAGTATGTATGATTTAGGTACAAGTTATAAAAAGATTCATGGCTACTTAGCCCTCGTTGTGTGTTTGTTTGGAGTGATAGCGAACATATTAATTATGGTGGTGCTAACAAGAAAAGAGATGAGAACTCCAGTTAACCTAATGCTGTTTGCTCTAGCTATGGCTGATTTACTCATAATGATTGAGTATATTCCCTTCGCTCTTCACATGTATCTGATTCAGAATCCTCCTGAAATCCAATTCTCACTAAATTGGGCAAGATTTGTCTTTTTTCACAATCACTTCACACAAATTCTTCATACTATCTCAATACAGCTGGTAAGTTTGCGCCATTATATAATTATTTCTAAGGAAAAGTGATAAGCACTGATGGCTTTTACCCTTTAGTTATATTTCTTTGAGCTAAAGTATGTAGTACTCTCTCTTAATTGATTGCATACAATATAGGTTGTCTAACGAGACTCTTTTCAATTTGCAGACTTTGACCATGGCAATTTGGCGTTATGTCGCAATCAAATGCTCTAATCGCAGCACATCATTCTGTACCTTTCGCCGATGCTATCAAGTCATTGCGGCAGCATACATTTGTCCCCTTTTCTTCTGCATTCTTAATTATCTCTACTTCCGCATTCATCCGAGAATCGTACATCACACCAATTTAGCACCGTCACTGGATGAAATTGACGAGCAAGACCAGAACAAGATGCAGGTCTTTTACACGGTTTGCCATGGTTTGAATGAGTTCTACAGGCACACAAAGCGAGATTTCTGTGAAACCAAAACGATGACCTTGTACTATGTGGAAATGAGTGAGCTAGCCAAGGAGTACCCAATCCTGCACAAGATGCACTTTTGGACATTCTCAGTCATCATCAAGCTCATCCCATGTGTTGTCCTGACTTTCTTCATGTGCTGGCTAGTCAATGTAAGTTGCTGTTGTTCATATTTTTTTTCTCTTTTTATTGAGTAAAACTTTTTGCTGCTTCTAATTTTTCATAAAAACAAAATGTTATGTTAGGCCCAGCACAACGTAATTAAAATTAACGTAGGCTCCAGAGATACATACATCGCACATGAAAAAGATGTAAAAAAAATTATGCAGCACTACTTTCTGAGTCGTGCGTTGTGTTGTGTATGATATTCTAACTTGAGTAAAATGAACTCAAAAGAATGGTAACGTAATAAGAAATATGTACAGGAAATTAACGTCAGACTTTTGGAGAATAATGGGTTACAACGGAATATTACAGACTGGTTTTATATATCCATCCATAAAAAGCAAGAGTTACAAGAAGAGAGATCTAAGAGTTACCGTCTGTCAAGGGATTTATGTCGAGTCCATCAAGCTTAGTACTCTTTAAAAGCAGAGCATCAAACCAGTTCCAGCGTTGTATTGCTCTGCTGCTGTAATAACGCATAAAAACTCTTATGATATGGCTCAAATTGGGCTGGAAAGATCTGGTTTACAACTTAATGTATTTTCTACTTTTTGCTTGTACAAATGAAGCTCTCACACGTTTCATCATGCTTGTTTACTATGTAGGCCACTACACTTTCCTCTATTCCGTTACTTTTCCCTAGAATTTCATGTGGATACAACGCTTCATGTTGATACTTATGGCGCACAAAAAGCTAATAAGAGATTGCCCTCTTATGAGGTGTGTGCCATTAAACAATACTTTTATTATCTGAAAATAATATTTAAAACCCGTCTTCTGGTCCCCTGACATGAAAAGAAATTGATTATGTACCTCAAACTAGCCAAATGGGATTTAAGTTGAAAACGGAAATGTGTGGGTGTAAAATTGAGACAGGATTTGATGTATTGCTAGAGTAATTAAATAACTAATTGCATTGTAGTTTTCACTGATCTGCAAAGTTGTAAAACATGTTGACGTGTGCATTCCCTAATGAGTTTTTCTGTATTACCAATAATCAAACCAATGGATATTCAAGTAATTAGTGACACACGTTGTGTAAATTTTCAAAGCTCTATAAGAATTTTTTATAGCTAACGTTGGCTCAAAACTGTTAGTTATTTTTTTAATTAGCGTAACACCGAAACATGGTTTATTTTCACACTTGATCTCTTCCAACTTCTGACAACCATGAAATTAAAATCCCTGAAAATCACAAAATTGCAATGTTTGTCTTGAGCAAACAGCGAAAACGTTGCATTTAATCATTTAGAAGAACAGATAAAAACAAAGAAAAGGCAAACATAAAATGTTGTTTGTTAAGAAATAGAGGGCAAATGACACATGAAAGAAGAAAATAACAAAGACTTAACCTAGATTTTACCTCAGCAGAACATTTGGTTTACTGCGGAGCTACAAAGGTTGAATATACATTCATACATGCATTCCTGCGTGTCAGTGTTTGAATATTAAACCTAGGAGGAAGGAATGTATGCGGTATCGGTGGTGTGGTAAGAAGAATTCGGTTGATGCTGCAAGTAGGAGAGTCAATGCTTATCGTAGACTGTTGATGCACATAGATTTCAACTACTACTTGTATAGTGGTTTGATCCTGCTGAGAGTCGTAAAAATTGTTGCTTTTCTCCATGTGCTTTTAACAGTTGCTTTCCCTACCACATGTCAGCGGCTGTGGGTTTCATATATCCACAATATATTGCGTTCCTTTCCCTCTATACTTTTTGATTATCACATTTGCCTACTATATTTGTTCTCTGTGACCATTTAAGAGTTCCCTTTGGACCATTGAAACTGATTCCTATGGGGAAAATTACGGTAGCTTCACACAGACGTTTTAACATTGCATCTAGGGATGTGATACTCTTTAAACACTGATATCACAGATACGCTTATTGTCGTCACCACAAAAATTCATGCTATACTTTCGTATTTGATGTACGTATCTTTTCAATGCAATGATGATGGAGATGGAAATCCAAGCGAAATGAAATGCACATCCTTTTAGCACTACTTTCATTTATGGTTTGGCTCGCTCTCTGCATCAAATTGGCTACAACTAAAAACAACTTCATGAGCAACGTGTCTTTTACAAGCAACGCAAAAAAAAATTGACTTGACATCATGCTCTATTCATTTCCCAGTTTCTTTACATAACTAACTCATTATATATTCATATGAGCACATTTATCATGCCATGAAAGTTTCGCTGCATTGCTAAAAGAGATGAATGAGACGACGCCATGGTTTGAAGTCACGGGGAGCTTCATTTGTTATATTAACCTTATTCCCACATACATTATAAAAGGTTCCGGAATGTGTAGAAATGTAGTGAAAGTAAAGAATTTGCACAGTGTGTGTGGCTCTTCCTTTAAACCCCTGTCTCTAGTAATATATTTTCTTCATTACTTTCCCAATACATGGTTCATTCAAGTAAAATAATGTCTATTATTTTAGGTCGGAGGCGACATCGGCATGACAGACTTATTGTTTGCTGTTAGCTGTAAAGTAAAGAAAGAACAAAAGCAAAACAAGTTGGCTGAAGTTGCTGTGCAGCAAACTATATAGCTAGAGATAAAAATGCAATGTACACACTGTTGTTGCGGTATACGTCTTCAGTTGCTTTGTTGTAATGTATGTGTTGACGTGAAATATTATACACACGAAATTGAAGGGAAAAGACAAGTACATCTTAAGACGAGTGGGCCTTTTTTTACAGAAGAGGAAAAGAAAAAAGAACTCCTAGTACACTCTATCATGAACATTGTATGAAGTGAAGTAGAGAAGCTGAAGAAGAGAAGAAAGTGCACGACTTCCAAGTGTCTTATGCCTTCCCTTATTCCTTCATGAGGAATGTTATGCCGCTGACTCTCGCGTCTTTACTTGTCAGCAAGTTTTTTTTGATACTCAACCAAGAAACAAATTTGAAAAAAAACTGGTTGTCTGAATAAAAAATCAAACTCCTTTCTTTACAAGAAAAGTACTAGAAAGTTATCTTGGGCGAGAGACTTCAAAAGAGAACAAGAAAGCCATGATAGTGCAGAACAACTTTTACAGGGTTGTGGAATGACATGTGCTGCTACAGCTTCAACAGAACAGGAACAGATATCTCTATATAGGTATATGACGTTGAGATGTTGAGTTCACTTCTGGCTCCAACTTTGCAGATTCCTCTGCTCTCATTTTGGCAATATTGGATGCTCTTACTCATGATGATACTGTAAAAAAAAGAAGTTCATTGATTTTGGTTTCACTTTTTCTATTTACATTATATTATAATCCTACACTGCCGGAATGTAACCGAGATTACTGCTTCACATGAACCCAGACAAATGCTCCTTGTGGATGTGAACCTCGATTCTCCGTTTTTCTTGTGTATTTCTAGGTATATTGGGATTTTTTTTACTAAAATTGATTTCCCAATACTACCCAGTCATGCTAACATTCTTAGTTCCGCCCGAGTAGAGTCATAAAATTAGGTCTCATAAGATAAAATCATATTATATGTACAACACAGTAGTGAAACATGATGATGCCCATGTTAACACGAGCGTGTAGGATGTTTGCAACCAAGTACAAAACTGTTTCTTTGTTCAAACTATTGGGGGGAAACTTGGGAGTCACAGAAAAATGGAAGAAGCAAAAGAAGATCAGACCATTGATTTCCGTGCTTCCTATTTCCATAAGGGAACAAAGCAGACGAAGCGAGTGAGAGAAAGAGAGAGTGGGAAATGGGGGATGTGCGATGAATACGTGCTTTCTCTCCGTTTTCATCATCATCACCGTATCAGTCTATAAAGTCGTAGTTTGGTCATGAAACTGATATCCGGGGCGAAAGAACTCACTGAGTTGGAATGTCAGCGAAGAGATTAGAAAAATAATGGATGGGCTGAACATTTTCCACGAGGAGGGCCTTGCTGTCATGCCTAATCATTTTGTGTCTCTGACCCAAATATTTCCTTTTGAGAATCATTTCATTTCATTGGCATACTATATCACTATATCATCATCATCCCGTCACAAGTTCATAATAATAACCAAGACCTCGACATCATAACTAAACTAATACTTTTACAGAAAGTGATAGAACAATGATTTCTACACCTACATACAAGTGAGTAACAAC